>QPGU01000593.1:0-11849 GCA_004135705.1 Alloteropsis semialata | reverse complement strand
GTCGAACAGAAGTGCCACACAGAGAATCCTTCCCTCGATTCAGCCCACCTCAATGCTCGATAGATTCCTGTGTAATCCGGAGGAGGAGGGGTTCGATCCAAATCTTCTCCCTACTACTCCTCCTTGAATCGGACCGAGATAACGTGCGTCTCCTACAAACCCTCATCGCCGGAGATGACATAGAAGATTCGAATCAATCAATCGGAAAGGGGAGAGAGAGATTGAAGGATATGGTCAAAAGCACACGCACCTGTTGGGGGAGGACAGTGCACCTGATCTGCCGCCGGGGGTCGAAGATGATATTGCTCGGCGCCGGGGGTCGAAGACGATGTTGCTCGCCGACGTGCAAACCTTCGATGCGGTCGAATCCTCGTCAATCCTCGCCGCCTTCCCTTCTCGATGGGCTTCAATCCTTCTCCCCAATACTAGTCCGACTTGATTCAGAGAGAGATGCCCCTCGAACTCGCCGGAAAGAGGAACCCTACTCCTCGAAATCGCCGGGAAGAGGAACCTAACCCTCGAACTCGCCAGGAACAGGAAGCAGAGCGGCGGAGAAGAGAAGAAACGGAGAATAATGAGTGAGAGAGAGAAATGGAGGAGAATACAGGCGCGATTCCCGATTCAAACGAAACGCTACATCTACCCCCGCTCCGATCCGGACCAACAGTCAATGAAACAAATGGGAATGCACGCGTGTGAACACATAAAAAACACAATGGCGGAGGTGGAAACGCGCATCGACGGCAGATGACAAGCACGCACATCGGACGATCGCTCGCGTGTGCAGTCACGCGCGCGCGCGTGCAGGTACCTTTTTTTAAACTTAAGGTGTATGTTTATGGTAACAAGCATCATGCTGCTGACCATAATAACTTTATTTTTTCGGCGACGATAGCGCCCGGACGTCCGAAAATCAGGGCGCGTCCGGACACCAGTCGAAACCAATAGGAGCCCGACGGCCCAACACGTTTCCCTGGCCCATCCAATCCCCGCCCATCACGATCCCCGCCCCTGACCACCGTCCATACAAGCGCAGAGCTTCGACGCATCTCCGTCGGCGCGCGCGGCGCGATTCCACCCCGTTTTGCCGCCACGCCAGCGCTCCCACGGCGCCAGTCCCTCCATCCCCGCCGGCTTTCCCTCGATTTGTCCCTTCAGTTGCTACAAATCTAGCTCCAAATCATGAGCTCGGAAACCCTATCAAAAAATTGCGTCCGCTGTGTCTGCGCAAACAGAAGAGCATGCTCCCACGGCAACACATACATGCAATCCAGCTCCCGACTGCGAGATGCAACGAAAAGGTAGGAGGAGAACAGATGCAACACCCGATCTATTTTTGAAACATCCAAAAACAACGGTTGCAACATATGTCTGAAGGTAGATGAAACACTTGAAACATGCTTCTGAAACACTTGAAAAGCGCCCTTGAAACACATTTGAAAACCATTGCAACATATGTCTGAGGGATATTTACATATTTGCCACTCTTACGAATGGCGCTCCTCCAATTGCCACTCTTACAATGGCTCCTACATTTTTGCCACTCCCTTTTAAACGGTGCAACAAAAATGCCAATTTTGACGATGTGGCACGACACGCAGGCTGTCCGACGTGGATGGGTGCGTCAAAAGACCGGATTGCCCCTGCCGAACTGGTGAACCAGCCACGGGCCCGATTCGCGGTCGAGCCCGACCCAGTCGCCTTCCCCTTGCGCTCGGGCCTGGCTTTGCTTGCTTGCGGCGGCGGAGCGGGACCTGAGCGCCGCTGCGGCGCAGCTGGTTTTCGTGCCTCACCTTCCCCTCAAGGTACGTCCGCACAACGGCCTCACCTTTCCCTCTTCTTCTGCCTGTTCGATTTGGTGGCTCGAACTAGGGTTAGGGTTAGGGGGCTGTGTGATTGGGGAACTTGATTGATATGCGCCTGATATCCCTGCTCTCTGGGTTTTGATGGCAGGGCTGTTGATGTGGTTGATGTGTGGCTTGTGAGCGCAATGACCCCGTCAGATTGCCCCCCCGGTAAGAAAACTGTCCAGTAATGTAGCATTGTTGGCTCTGGTTAGGTTTGGTAGTTGTGTTGGAGAATTGAAGTTGGTTAATTCTAACTCTCAATTCTTTTTTATTTTTGGTGTCTATGCCAGGATTAATCCTGGCAATGCATTTAGACTTGTAGTTAAAGTTGAAAAATATGTTGCCATTCTGGATTATGGCAACATGGATATGGCTCAGCAGGAGCATGAAATTTGGTTTGATGTGTCACTTGGGTACAATCTTGATAAGTTTACAGAGGATATGGCTACCAAAATCATATGGGGTAGTAGTCAGGCACTAGATGTTTGGGCAGTTGACTCTGATAGTGATGCTGAATGGAAGCTTAGGAGAAATGAACACTTTGAGAAACTAATTGAGGAAAGAAATGTTGAAAAAATGGCACAGCTTGTTGTAGAAGTAGTTGCTAAGGATGGATATCATCCAGTGATGAGCTCTGCAGGGTCCAAAGCACCATCTGGTGTTACCAGTGATGCTAGTCCATCAGTTTTCTTTCCTCCTGGTAGTAATGCTGAAGGGGTAGGAGACACAGCTGGCTCACCAGAACAGAATGAAGAGGCACCTGAACCAGTAGATTGGAAATCTTTGGTGATAATGCCTGAAGCTGATAATGATGGTGACGCCAATGTGTTGGTAGATGAGGATAGGGTGTTTGAGGCCATGGGATTCAAAGCAGCAGATGAAAGAGCAACAGCAGCAGAGGGTGAAAGAGCTGGAATTCCACCAGAAGTTGAGCAAGAAATGAGAGATGCTGCTATGCCAATTGATGACCATGATCCTTCAGAGCCAATGATGGACTAGGATAGGGATAATCCTGACATGTCAGTGGGCACTTGCTACCCTTCTATGACAGAGTTTAGGTTGGCTGTGAGACAACATGCTATTGTGAATGAGTTTGAGTTGGGTACTGACAAGTCAGACAAAAGCAGATTCAGGGGGTATTGTAAGGCTAATGGCTGTCCTTGGATTATTAGAGCTAAAACACAAGCAGACAAGAGTGTCAGGGTACATTTTTTTACATTTTGCATCAATGAACTATTGTTGTTTGCTGTTATATTTCAGTGAAGTTATAATGTTTTCATTGTCTTATTTCAGGTCCAAATCAACAAGCATGAACACCAATGTGCTTCAACAAGTAGAGTGTTAGGCAATATGGCTACTCAAGCCTGGATTGCTGAAAGAACAATACCCTTATTGAAGAAGAAGCCTGGTCTTGGTGCTACAGAAGTCCTGGAAATCTTGGAGGACAAGTACAAGATAAAGATGCACTACCAGACAGTGTGGTATGGCAGGCAGAGGGCAACTGACAAGTTATTTGGTAAGTGGGATGATTCCTTTGATTGGTTGTATAGATTTAAAGCTGAAGTAGAGTTGAGGTCACCTGGTAGTGTAGTGGAGATTGATAGTGTTGAGATAGATGGGAAGCAGCACTTCAATAGATTTTTCTGTTGCTTCAAAGGTAGCATTGAGGGCTTTTTAGGGGGCTACAGGCCATACATTAGTATAGATTCCACTGCATTGAATGGATTATGGAATGGTCACATGCCTGCAGCCCTAGGTTTAGATGGCCACAATTGGCTGTTTCCATTGGCCTTTGGTTTTTTTGATTCTGAAACTAAGGACAACTGGATATGGTTTATGGAGCAACTGAAGAAGTCAATAGGAGAAGTGCCACACTTGGTTGTGTGCACTGATGCTTGCAAAGGGTTAGAGATAGCTGTGCAGAAAGTTTTTTCCCATGCAGAGCAGAGAGAGTGTTTTAGGCATTTGATGGAGAACATGAAAAAGACGTTTACAGGAGAGGTGTATGGCACAAATATGTGGCCTGCAGCTAGGGCTTACTCTGCTGGCAAGCATAAATTCTTCATGGGTAAAGTTTTAGCTGCCAGCAGTTGTGTAGAACCAAAAGAGGCAAGTTTTTCCATTATGTCACTGCATATTCATTACTCATACATTTTACATTATATTTACTGGTGTATAATAATTTGTTTTGCAGGAAGAGAACTAAGAAGAAAGCTGTGAAGCCTGGAAGGAAGAAGGCCAAAAAGACAAAGGATGCTGAAGCTGGTCCATCAACAACTCAAGGCACTTCAAGGACAAGGGCAGCTGTAGCTAGAGAAAGAGCCAAAGCTGCTGCCTTGGAAGCTGAAGCAGCACGAGCTCAAGCCAGCCAGGCAGAAGCAGAAGCAACTGCTGCTGCCATCCAAGCTGAAGCAGCATCAGCAGCAGCCTAGGCAGAAGCAGCATCACCAGCTGCCCAGCCTCCCCAAGCAGCAACACCACCACAAACATCCAGCCCTGGACCAACAACTAGGAGGTACCTAGTTTCTAACTCTATGCCTCTACCAGCAGTACCTAGTTTCTAACCAAAAAAGAATATTCAACATTCTAACTATTTTCTAACTACTATGAGGTTGGCTCTGGAGACAATTCAAGTTGCAGCCCCAATTGAAGAAGCAGCACCAATTGAAGAACCTATACCCTTGGAGGTGCGCCTTTACCAGCCACCAAGGAAATTCACACCAAGGAAGAAGAAGCTGGCTACAAAGTTGAAGAAAAAACTAAGAAGTGATGGATCTGTGTCTGTGTAATCTTCTTTTGTTGTCACCAAACTGAACATGTTGAGACATTAAACATTAGATGCTTGCTAGTATTTTGTTTGAGGCAATGTTTGCCTGTATGAAACTTCCAGACATGTAAGGCACTATGTTGCCAGTTTATGTATGCAGCACTGAAAGGCACTGGTTATCCAGACATTATCAGAATGTAAGGCACTGGTTATGTGTTATTTTCCTTATTATGATGATGCATCAAATCTGTGTTCTAAATGTAAGGCACTTTGCAACACATACATACAAGGATCACATTCTGAGATTTGAATTCATAGCTTGTTCAAGCACAGATACACACCAAGTCTAAATATTACTTCAACACATACATCACTGCCACAAAGATGATAAACACAACTAGCATTGCAATCAGAAGTTGCACTAAGTACATCATTTTCTCTACTTTTTCCTCCAAGTGCTTGTTCTGAACCCACACATTGTGCTGCTTCATCTTGGACTCCACTTCAGCTGCTTCTTCCACTTCTTCCTCATGAATTTCATCACATTCATCTCCCAGCACTACAATCTTCTTCCTGTCCACCAGGTCGGCAAAGTAAGCCCTCTGCCATCTGTAATACGGGCACCTTCCTGCCATCCGCACACCAAGAACCATTGTCACAAATTCAGTACACAACCGCAACGAATGAGTCATTTGGTCAGCAACAGCAACTCACCCCGATTATGTTCCTTGGACACTTGAAAAAATACTTCCCAAAGTTCACATTCTCCTTCTTCGATCTCAGCTCAATAACCCTAGCCTGACCGCAAATGGGGCATGAAATCAGAGGCAAACCTGTTTCCTCGCCTTCAAGCTCTGAGCTCTCCTTCCACCTACCAGATCCACTCCTTTCACCCGAGGACTCAGCCCATCTCGACATGGCCGACCTCCGCCGCCGGGGATCCCCTCCGCCGCCTGTCGCCGCCGCTGCAAGTGAGAGGATGGGGAAAGGGTTCGCGAGCGGGTCTGGCTCGACCGCCCGGCTAGACAAGGAAAAGGGCAGGGGCAGTCGGGTCTTTTTACCGCGCCCGGCCACGTCGGAGACGAGCTGGCTAGCCTGCGTGTCGTGCCACATCGTCAAAATTGGTGTTTTTGTTGCACCGTTTAAAAGGGAGTGGCAAAAATATAGGAGCCATTATAAGAGTGGCAATTGGTGGAGCGTCATTCGTAAGAGTGGCAAATATGTAAATATCCCTATGTCTGAAGGTAGATGAAACATTTGAAACATACTTCTGAAACACTTCAAAAGCGCCTTTGAAACACATTTGAAAATCATTGCAACCATATACAAAATCCGAATAAAACACATCCAACATATGTGTGAAACATAGACAACATCACAATAAACACAATTTCAAAATGCATCCAGAAAACACAGATGAAACATACATACGAAACACTCGAAACATACTATTGAAACATTTTTATGAAAACAAATGCAACATGTGCAGCATCCCCAATCTCCTTTTGCAACATCCATATAATTAAACTGCAACATACCTCTGAAACGTCTGAAACAATTGGAACATACAATTGCAACATAGGGGGTAGAGAGAGCCTGGCGTAGGGAGCGCCATGGCCGCCGGATTTGTGGACATTGGGGGCTTCTGATGGGCGAGGACGCCAGTGTGGTGGAGGGACGTCGCCGGGGTGAAGGAGGACATCGGGGTGAGGAAGGAGTCGTCGGTGGGTTGTGGGGAGGACGCCGGGGTTCGTGCAGTAGCCGCAGACGCCATCCACGAGGGGAAGGCGCAAGCACCAACGGGGCGCATGCCTTGGGCAGGGGCGGCGCACGCGAGCAGAGCGCTGCCGTGACAGTAGGAGAGAGTACGAGTGGAGGGCGCACGGCTGGGGCGGTGCCGGCGAGCGGCTCGAGTGGAGGCAGCGCCGTCGCCGGCGAGTATGGCTGCAGTGGTGGGCCGGTGAGCGGCTCGTGCGGAGGCGGCTAGCGGCTCGCGAAGGCGGCGCCAGCGAACAGGGCTGGCGCAGAGACGGCGCCGGCGAGCAGCGCTAGCACCACGAGAGGCAGCACAGAGAGCGGTTGGAGCGATGAAAGAGCGAGTGGATGAGGATGAGGCCATGTGAAGATAGGAAGTCTTTTTTTTTGAGGAATAGGTAGCTTCATTCATTAAGTGGTATGATTACAATCTTTGTCAAGCAATTCCTGTACGCAGGCTGGTGGTTCATTATGCCACACCCCCAACCTCATCGTACTAGAAACTTGCCTAGCAACTTCATGTGCTACCCTATTACAATCTCTCCCAACATGAGAAATAGAAAAATCCTGAAAAAAAGGCTAATTTCCTTCATATCTTGCAGCACAGGCATGATCGTCGATCGCTGCAAACCTTCCAGCTTCCACAGCCGGATCAGCTCTAAGCAATCGGTTTCAAGATGAACTCTTTGCACACCAGATTGCCTAGCAAACTCCAAACCTTCCTTGCAGGCCAACGCCTCCATCATGAGGGCATCAACACAGTGCTCATGCCATTTTGCTAGTGCCCCACAAAAAGCACCAGTGTGATCACGAAGCACCACAGCAGTTCCTCCCTGCTTTGAGCACTCGTAAAAACTGGCATCAACATTGCATTTGACCCAATGCTCCATTGGCGCTGCCCATTGCGTCTGCTGCAAAGGCCTCTTTGCCGGTTTACGTGGATGGATGATATACCAAAGGTCAAAAGCAGTATCCTTAATCCATTCAACAGCTTTACGTATCGGCAAAGGTGCCTCACCGTGTCTTCTTTTATTCCTCATTGTCCACAGAGACCATATGCCACAGATGATAATCACTCGCTCCCTCTGAGAACAAATATCTGAGAGGAGATCAGCAGCCCAAGATTGTGGATGTAAGTTTGGCAATTTAATCCCAATCAGTGCTTTTGCTTGCTCCCAGAAAGCTTTTGCAATTGTGCAATCAATTAAGACATGTCTAATCGATTCCTCATCAGCTCCACATGTCTCACAGTGCGGTATAGCTTCAACATGTCTTCGATGAAGCACTGATCTAGCGGGAAGAAAACCATGCACTACCCTCCACCAAAAAACTTGTACTTTCGGTGGGACTTCGAGTTTCCAAAACTTCCTCCATACATCATCTGAAGATGAACTCGGTTGTGTTGCCATCTGGGCCAGCCGTCGATTATCAAGTAATCTGTATGCTGAATGGACTGAATACATCCCATGTTTCTCCGGCTCCCAAGCCCAAATATCATCACCAAACCTCTGGCGGGGGTCCTCAAGATAGCATCAGCGTCCACCGGGAAGAAAACCTGACGAATGAGGTCCTCATTCCACTGTCCACTCGCTGTAAACAGATCCGCCACCTGGGTAACGTTCTGGCCAGCCATCGGGGTGATTGGTCGACCATTGAAATGTTGTAACACCCATCTATCCCGCCAAATGTTTGTCAAGTTTCCATCACCAATCCATTTAATGAGACCTTGGAGAAGAACTTCACGACCAACAAGTATTGCTCTCCAAGTTTGGCTGGCGTGCTTCTTCCTGGTACAATTCATAAAGTCTGAATCATGAAAGTATCGCCCTTTAAGCACTCGAGCACACGGTGACTCTGGTCTGGATATCAGCCTCCACCCCTGCTTACCCAACATAGCCACATTAAACTGTTTCATGTTTCAAAAACCCATTCCACCTCTGCACTTTGGCTCTGTGAGGCGCTCCCATCGCATCCAGTGCATATGACGATTATCCACTGAGCTGCCCCACCAATAGTTTGCAATGGCTGTTCTCATCTTGTCACATGTATCAACCGGCAAAAGAAAGCAGCTCATAGAATACGTGGGAATGGCTTGGGCAACTGACTTGAGGAGAATTTCCCTTCCGGCACAGCTAGCCTCCCGACCACTCCAGCTTCCAATTGCTCCTTTCACCCTTGCCGGAATATATTCAAAAGCTTCCTTGGTTGAGCGCCCAACTGCAGTAGACAGTCCCAAGTATTTTTCAGCTAGAGCCTCACTCTGAATATCAAGACCAACTCTGACTGCTTCCCTCATTTCATCAGAACAATTACTACTGAAGAAAATCGTTGATTTGTCCCGATTCACGAGCTGGCCTGAACCCCTACTATAAGTCTCCAAAATATCACGTAGTCGATCCGCCCCTCTCTGCGATGCTTCAGAAAAAACAATACAATCATCCGTGAAGAGAAGATGCGAGATCCAGGGGGAATGCACACTCACTCTAACACCCCTAGAAATATGCATTGGACCGATCGACTTCAAAAGTGTTGAGAGACCTTCTGAACAAAACAGAAAGAGATAGGGCGAGATTGGATCACCTTGCCTTATCCCTCTCGTCGGTCTGAAACTTTCTGACAAAACACCATTAATACGGATGGAAAATGAAACTGAAGTCACGCACCTCATGACCAGCTTGACAAAGGATTCATGAAAGCCAAACCATAGCATCATTCCTTCCAGGTAATTCCATTCCACCCGATCATAGGCCTTTGTCATATCAAGTTTAATTGCGCACGCACCAGTTTTCCCCTTCTTCCTTCTCAGATAGTGTGTGCATTCATACGCAATTAATATATTATCCGTGATCAAACGTCCCGGCACAAAGGCACTCTGCTCCTCCGAGATAATATCATCAAGGAAACCCCTCAATCTATTTGCCAAGACTTTTGAGCAGAGCTTGTAGATCACGTTGCACAAAGAGATCGGCCTGAACTGCTTAATGTCTTGCGGATTCTTGACCTTTGGGATTAGGACAATGGTTGTCTGGTTGATAGCTTCTGGCATTGCCCCTCCATTCAGAAAACCGAGAACTGCAGCTGTTATAGTGAAGATAGGAAGTCACGGGAGCTACCTGGGCGAGCGGACTAGGATGAGCCACGTCCACTCTACGTGGTGAGCGGAGAGGGCCTGGGCCGTCAGCTGGAGCGTCCGGACGTAGTGAATAAACAATTACCGTTATTTTTTTACGTCTAGTCATAAATAAAGTAATCTCAAATGTGTCTGGAGTACTACTACTGCATCTCAAGGTCGGCACCTCTCCAGTGCGTCAAGAATATACAAGGAACCATGTTTGTCACTAGGCAAGTAGGCAGTGGAACTCCTGCTGTAGCAGTGTGCTCCACCAGGGAAACTCTACTCATATATGTTCTGATGTAGGGATCAATTTTTTGATTTCTATTTTGACCACTAATTAGGGGTATTAAATAAAATCAGTTTACAAAACTATCTCCACAACCCCCTGACAAATTCGCGAGACGAATCTAATGAGGCCTTTGACCGCACGATTAGATGATGATTACTGTAGCATTACTGTTGCAAATCATGGATTAATTAGACTCGTTAGATTCGTCGCATAAAGTTGCACTCATATGTGAAAATGTTTTATAAATAGATTTCATTTAGTACTTTATGCATGCAAGATTCCTTGGGGCAAAAAAATTGATCCTTGGATCCGAACACGACCATTGGGATTGGGCTCTTCAATTTCTGAGAAATTTGCTCCCCTTGCAGTTCAATGTTTGTAAGTGAATGTTACTTATAGTGTACTTTGAGTTGGCAACTGTTTTTTTTTTAAAAAAAGGAAACCGGCCGGACAGGAGAGGAGAGGCGCTCAATCATACAATCTACGAACTAAAACAGTGTTTTGTCAGCAAAGAAACTTCTGAATTCCAGTGCAATCCATCTTTTTTTTAGACAACCAGTGCAACCCATCTACCTAAGCAACACCACACGGGAAAAAACAATTTTGAACTGCTGGATCTAAGTCAGGCCGGATGGACCGACACAGACTGGTCCATCTGGAAGAGAAGTGGGACCATCTCCATCTCCTCCATCTGGAAGAGATGTCGGCCAAATGTAAAATGTGAGTAATCAACCTTGAAATTGAATGTGGATGTGGATATTACGTGTGTCTGTAAATTGTGCTAATTCTACACTGAACATAAGTGTTGTTACCTCTTTCTCACTTCAGCAATTAACCGTTGACGACGAGCATGGAAACAATGGTCATGGAGGAGACGTGAGCCTTTCTTGATGTGGATGACAAACATGGAAACATGGTACCACAACACGAGTAAGCAACTAGGCAGACTCCGGACCCCAAAACAGGGAAGCTGTGCTCAACGTAAGCACAAGCTCGAATTATTATTATTTAATTTGCCCATGTCATCATAAGGTAATGATATTACAACTCTTACGCCAAAGGGTGTGGATATTACATTTCACTCCAAAAAGAAAAACAAGCAATATTACGTAACAACTTGTACATACACTTTGATTCATGCATGCATTGTCTAAATTTAGTTGAAGCACCGACCATCATCGCCTTTGCTTCATGCATGGTGATCAGTTCCTGTTTTTCTTGCCCATACAGCAACAAGGACATAAACTTTGTCGCAAAGCTTGTCCGAGAATCGAAAACAAGCAATTCTCCAACTTCTCTTGAACAACAGAACACCAAATGCCATCCAGATACCAACCACGAAGCCACACTCGAGTCCAAGATAAAATAATTGTATCCCATGACCTTCTTCAGTTCTACCCAGGACACCTTCCTTTGGTGCATCACCCTCATTCGAGCAACTGTTTGGAAGAGGATGGCCACAGAGACCGATGTTGCCAATGTACATAGATGGATGTCCTACATACAGGGTATCAATGTCACACCCGGTTTTAAGGACAAAACCGAATGATAATCATATGTGCGCCAGGATCAAGTTTACACACATATGAGACTTCATCAGTGATAAACAATAGCAGTATCACGTAAAACAATACAAAAACTTACAACTTATCAGAGTTACAGCTCACTACTACAAAAACAGGTTTCGGTCCCAAGATTTAGTCCCGGTTGATTTTTGGTCCGGGACTAATGTGAGCATTAGTCCCGGTTCCAATTGCTAGGAGGCAACAGGGTCTTTAGTCCCGGGTAAATTATCCTATTAATCCCGGGTGGTGGCTCCACCCGGGATTAATAGGAGACATTTAGTCTCGGGCAGAGACTGGCACCGGGACTAAAAGGTGACCGGCTCGTCTTTCAAATATTTCTAAGTCCCTGACCCTTTCTCTCTGTTCTTATCTCTACCATTCTCATCTCTACCTCTCATCTCTCTCTTCCTTATCCTCTCGCTGCAGAGAAGAAACCGAGAGAAGGGGGCGCGGGCCGTCGGCCACCCACCGCCGCCGGGGGCGCGCGGCTGCTCCGGCCTGGCCCCGGCCG
>QPGU01000529.1:11279-34408 GCA_004135705.1 Alloteropsis semialata | reverse complement strand
CTCGACTCGTCAGTCCAGTGGGCTGGCTTCTGGCGCGGCCCAGCAAGGTGCGAAGGCCCAGCGGCCAGGCAGCAGAGGCCCAGCTGCTCGGCAGCCCAGAGCGCAGCGAGAGCTGCAGCGTGGCAGCTGCAGGGCACACGGCCCATCGAGGAGACCAGCTGCTTGTGGACTGGCAGGTGAGCAGCTCGTGGGGCAGGCCCGGTGCAGCAAGCAATAATAGCACTTGATCCAGCATCAGGTCCAAGCCACGGCTCCATGTGCATCAAGGTTTAATCTTTATTGCAATTTTAGTTTTTTGCATTTCTTTCTGGCCATTCACTGTTTGCTCCCTTAATTAATGCTAGCTAATATTGCTAATCAGTAAACTCTCTGGCTAATATTTGTTTAGCCTTAAGTAATTAAGTTTTGCATGCTTAGTTAGGTTAAGTACCTTTTAGTGAGAGCCTTAATAGTGGTTTAGCTTAATCACTCGTGCAAGCTTTTCAGTGTCTTGTTTTTGGTTCCGCATTGCTCTGTACTTTTCTAACCGTCCCTAGGGTGAGTTTGTCACAAGTTGACTTGTATCATCTTAGCGATTTGGTGAGAAGTCCGTTTGGGGTTGTAATCGGGACATAGGCCTTGTTTCTCCGAGAGCGAGAATTTTAAAGGCTCCCATTCACCCCCCTCTGGTCGCCTGTTTCGGTCCTTCAATTGGTATCAAAGCTTTGGTTAAGGATCACTTCACCTTAACCGGCTTTGTGATCCATAGGGCGACAAGAGAAAGGGCGTTTTCGCTTCCAGTTTTGGTTTTTGCGATTTGAGCTTGCTTTCGGCTAATCCTAAGCAGTGCCTTGAGCTATGGCACCAAACTCTGCTTCCTGTGTGTCTTTGGTTTCAGAGGTGGATGACCACAAGTGGCGGAAGAGGTGCGCCGAGCTTGAAGATGACCAGGTGATGGATCTTGTGGGGCTCTTCAAGGATGGCAAGATGCAAGAAGATGAACTTCTACGCAAGTTTCAAAAGATGAGCAGAACAAAGCTCTCTCAAGGTATGATTAACTTGTTCACTCGCTTTTGTGCCCATGATGAGAGAGTGCTTGAGTTTGAGAATGTTCCTGCTTGCAATACCTATGATGACTTGCTTGTAGCATACAAGAAAACTAAAAGAGAAGTTCACTCTTGCAACAAAGATCTCAATGTTTTGAAATGTGAAAATGAATTGTTGAAATCTACTGCATCTATGCCACGTAATTCTTGTGTTACTTTGCAAAAAGATCTTGATAAGGCTAGAGACGAAATTGCTCTGTTGAAGTGCAATGCTTCTTTACCATGTGTTTCTTGTGAGTCTTTGCTTGCCGAATTTAATCAACTAAAATTGACTCACACCACATGCGTAGAGCAACTTGAGCATGCTAGGGCTAAAATTGATGAGCTTGAATCTATGCCTTGTAGCACATGCTCTTTTGTGCTTGAAGAAAATGCTTGCCTTACTTCTTGTGACAATCATGATGCTTTGCTTGATGTAAATGATGGTGCTTGTTCATGTGGTCTCATTTGCACTTCATGCATTGATCTGGAAAATGAAGTTTTGGCTTTGAAGCAATTGCACGATGAAATGAGCGCCAAGTTGGTTGAGCACAATGAGATGAGTGCTAAGCTTGAGAAAGAGAATGATCTCTTGCGTACCACATATGCCAAGTGTATTGAAAAAGAGATAGACAATTCGAAAAATGCTACATGTGGTACTTGTGATCGCCTCAAACATCAAAATGAGGTTTTGGTCATGAGATGCAAGAGTCTTAGTGCTAAGTCTTTGGATTCTCGCGATTCTTGTCACTCCATTGTTGGTGTTTCCAAAGTTGCTTCTTCCCAACAGGAGTTGACTTCTTGTGTTGAGCGTGAGTCTTTGGATGTTGGCACTTGTGCTAGTGCTTTGGATAGCTCTTCCATAGCTATTCCTAAACTTGTTGGTTCTTCAAATGATGCCTAAGGGATTTCTGATGGCAAGGGTGCTTCTCACTTCTTTGGAACTCATACCTCCAAACCCAAGTTCCATTGCACCTTTTGCAAGAAAGATGGGCATACCAATGAGTTCTGCTTTCGCCGTGTCAAACACGAGCGACGTGTGCGTCTAAAACTTTTAGGAAGCCACATAGCCTTTCCCATGGCACGTGTGATCCTAATTTGGGCACCAAGTTGAATGATGATGCTTCTTGCTCTAAGTTTCAAGGGACTTCTCGTATGAACGAAAATGGTGATTCGTCCACTCGGAACGTGTCTCCAGATAGGCTTTTGTACCATTGTTCATATTGTGAGAAAGATGGGCATCAAGAGAGCTTTTGCTATAGGCGTGCAAGGCGCATGCGGCGAGCTCGGGCTTCTAGTCCATCGGTTGTTCATAGCCCTTCTCATGGCATGAACGCTTGTGAGCCTAGTGCAAAGCCTCGCTTTGTTGATGGGTTTTTCGACTCCTTCTCTAGTGGGTTAGGTCATGATCGTGGACATGCTTCTAGTTCTTCTTGTGTTGGTCCACGACATGGTTCTCATGGTGCTTGTGATGGTTCTTCTCTTAAGACCTTGGGAGATCATTGCCTCTTTGCTAGTGGTAGCACTCATTCTTCTTCTCGAGTTGCTCTTTTGAGGCATGCTTCTTCCAAGGGTGTTTCAAGATCTTTCCATTTGAACCGGCATTTGCATCATGCTAACACATATGATAAGTTGAGTGCATCTTTTACTCATGTGACCAAGTCTTGGGTTCCCAAGTATATGCTTGCTAACCCTTCGGGATCCAAGACTCGGCCTTTGTACCCTCATGTGTAGGTACAGGACGCGGATGGAGAACATGAGCTTAAAGGACTTGATCTTTGGCTTCAGGTGGTCAAGACTTGATGGTTCTCCATACCGTTTGGATAGCCCTCGAGTGGCTTTTGTATACTTTGTATAGTGAGCTTTCCTTTTGTACACACTTGTACTCATTTGTATATTGTCTTGCATGTTTTGTATTTGTATCAGGCTTTTATATCTTGTCTAGCATGTTTTACCTTTTGATTATCATGTGTCATGCTAGTTTTGTAAATAACATGGTAGGATAGCCACTTTTTATGTCTAGCATGTTGTATCATTGCTTATCTCATGACATGCTAGCTTTTCTAAATGACATGGTAGGCTAGCCACCTTTTCATGTTAGCATGAATGTTTCTTCATGTATATCTTGCCATGCTAGCTTTGTATATATCTTGGTGGATTAGTCTATTGTGATACTTTTGATGCAGGTGCTTCATTCTCAAGCAAGGTAATACAAATTCTGAGATTATCTTCGATGAAACTATACCTTGCACACCATCTGTCATTCAGATTGCAGGTGAACTTGAAATGAAGCAAATCATCTTTTAGGAAGAGCATGAGCTTGTAGATGGTGGTGATGGAGATGAAGCTGTGACCGATCATCCACCAGCTGCTGCATCTGTACCTTCTATTTCGACTACATCAGTTGATGGTTCAGACTCTACTTCCACTACACCAGGCCATCGACATGTACCACTACATGATCAAGTTGAAGAAGAAGATCAGGAGAATCCAGCTGCAGTTGAGGGGGAGGCTACCCTAGAGCGTGAGGCTCAACGACATATTCAGCGTCACCATTCACCTCAACCAATGATCGGTAACATGCATGAACGCACCACTTGGCTCTTGCTGCTTTTTGTTTCCTCTTTCTTCTCCCTGTTGTGTTGGGTTCTATGCTTTCTCTTACATCATATTGTATCATATATGTCTCATGCATTTACATTGCATGTATCATATTGCACTTTATACATCTATGCACTAGATGAGCTTCTCTTATATATCCTGAGTATTTGCTTATGCTCTTGAGAACTAGTGCATAGGATTGTGGTGATTTTGCAATGTGCTGCTTATGCTCTTGATGATATTGTCATAAGAAATCTTGTGAGCTAAGCTTATTTTTATAAAATGAATCATGAAATGCTTATCACCCATGAGTAAATCTTTTGTCATGCGCTGCTCTTGCTTGAGATGCTAGGTTGTGCTAGCTTGTACTAGGGCGACTTATTCTTTGCACATGGCTTATCATTGTGCTTGCTTTGCATTACCTAGGGGGAGCATGATTTCTGTGCTTCACTTGTGTCAAGGGACACCTCATAAACCTTGGTTTTATATGTGCTTAATGAAAAATGCAAGTAATAGAAGAAAGCAAATGGTTTGCATGGAAATGCTTTTATCTATGTTGCTCACTTAAAATCATCACCAGGTTGCTCTACTGTTACATGTGCTTGCCATAGAAGTAGGCTCATGGTCTCAGTGAGTTTGAAAATGAGTAGGAATGTCTTGCAAGTGTTAGCAATGATCTTATGTTGAGAATGTGTCATCCTTATATAAGCTTTTGTGATCTAGTTTGACCTTGCTCGAGTTATCATGGCTAGACTTTTGCTCATGTGGTGATATCTTTAATAAAATATTGAAATCTGAAAATCTGCTTGAGCCTCCTGATTCTATCATAATATCCTCATGTCGGCTATTTGTGCTTGCTTATGATCTGCTTCTTTATGTATTAGTTCACTTGTAGCATTTGTAAATGCTTTGTGATATATTTGAGAAGCTTAGTAGTATTTGCACCCCATAGCATGCATTTTGTGCTCTCATGAAATCCTTGATGTTTGCATTGACAACAAGGGGGAGAAGTTTATGTTGCATATGCTCAAAAGGGAAAGTTTATGGTTTTGCATGCATTTCTGGGAGATGAGAGGAACTGCATTGCATTTAGCAAGGGGAGTTGCATTTGCTCCTGCATGCATTTATGTGTAGCATGTTTTCAGGGAGAGTGCTTTTGCTCAGGGGGAGATTTTGTGTTGAGTTTGCATCTCTTTTGTGTGAGTTGCTTCTCTTTTGCTTTCTTGCCGGTTGCGTTGAGCTTTTACCTCTTCTTGAGGAGCCGGCGGTTGTTTGAGCTTTCGCGTGTCACATGATTGGTGTTGAGCCCTTTCTGCCTCTTCTTGAGGGATCATGTGACTTTGTCTCACTTGCATCGAGCCGTTGCCCTTGTCTTAGGGGATTGAGACTTCTCATTTCGAGTGATCTTGTGTTTGCCTTTTGTCTTGGCTTTTGGATCACATGAATGAGTTCTTCGTTTTTCCTTTCCTTTCTTCTTCTGTTTTTCAAGTCATTGTGTTGGGTGTTGTCAATGCACTCATCAAGGGGGAGATTGTGGACCAATGGTGGTCACCCTTGTATGATGAGTGATTGACAACCGTTGTGTGGTTTTCCAATTGAGGGTTTTCCAATCGATCAAACATTTAATACTTTTACTTTTTGTCATCTTCGAACCCTAGCATTTCTAACCCTAATTTCTGTTCGTGCTTTGTCTCTACGGACAGCGTTCTGAGTGGCCTGCCGACCTCAGAGCAACCCTAGGCACGCCTGCCCTGACGGGGTCCCTCCCGGGCCAGCGATCTTAGGCTCACGCAGCAAGCCCCGAAGAACCGGTTTCACCGGATCCATAAACCGGTTTCACCGGTTTTGTCTGGACGTGTTGCAGTTGACCGATCCGTTGCGGATCCGCGCGAGCTAGCGCAATTCGATGTGTTGACCATAAAAGGCGTCAACATATTTTTGGCGACTCCGCTAGGGAATTTGAAAATCTTGGTCTTAATAACCGATTTATCAAACCCTAGCCAAATGGGCTCTATTTTACATCTTGACAAGGAGAACATCGTTGTGCCTTCCATGAGGAGATCAGCGAGGAGGAACGCCAGAAATTTGAAGCAGCCCAAGAGATCTTCAAGAATCAATTTCTGATGGGGCTGAAGAAGGATCGCCACGGCAAGATGACAAGAACTCATGAATTCATGATGCCGGTGTTCATGATGAAAGACCAGAAGGTGGAAGAAATACCTCCGGTAACTGCACACCCACCTGAAACTTCTAAACCCAATCCTGATGATAAGTTTAATGCTGCAATTTTGTGAACCGATGAAGTAGTATGCACTCTTATAGACAGGATGGATAGAATGAAAAATGATAGGTTGTTAGAATCATCATATTATGCACATAATATAAAACCTATGCAACATGAGAATACGCATGCGAATGTGTCGGCTACACCAGGAAAAGCACCTGAAAATCCATTGTATGGTATGCCGGCTAATTTCTATCTAGGACAGGTACTGCCGCCGATGCACGTTTCATCAGCAGCGGTGAAACCGGTTTCACCGGTTCTAGAAACCGATGGAACCGGTTCTGTCGCCCCAGCTGCGCAGCAGTTAGTACCAAACGCTACAGCTCCTCTTTTGGTGGTCCCTAACCGAAATACAGAGGTAGTTAATGGATCTGCTTATATTGGAACACGTGCTTATACATCACCCCTATACCTAATCAAAACATTAATTCTAGTGGGATTCCTAATGATGTATATGACCAATATTTGCGGCAAGGTCCTACTCGCATGCCTCATGTTGTCCAAGTTCAAAGTACAGCCACAGGGCAATCTGATCTAGCTCGTTCAATTTATATGCTGAATTCTTTAAATTAAAGGATGAGTTAGCTAGCATGATGCAGGATAAGCTTGGCATTGATATGGGTAATTCTAGATTATATCAAAAACCATATTCTGCTAGTTTTGATTCTGTTCCTTATCCACCCAATTGGCGTGTTCCCGACTTTGTAAAATTTAATGGTGATGATAGTAAGACTACTTGGGAACACATTAGCCAATATATTGCTCAATTAGGAGAAGCTAGTTCTAGTGATGCCTTGAAAGTTCGTTTATTTTCTCTATCTTTGACTGGAACTGCTTTTTTCTGGTCTAATTCATTAACTCCCAGTTCAATTAATTCATGGAATCAATTAGAGCAAAAATTTTATGATTACTGTTATAGTGGGAGTGCTCAATTAAAATTGACAGATTTAACATTGGTTAAGCAACAAAGAGATGAATCTGTTACAGATTATTTTAGACGATTCAAAGAAACTAGAAACCGGTGTTTTAATTTGTCACTTTCTGAAAGGGATCTTGCTGATGTTGCTTTTAGTGGTTTAAGATCCTTTATTAAAGAAAAGATAGAAGGCCTAGATCACTTTTCTGTTAATCAAGTACAAGTGAGAGCTTTAGCCACTGAAAACCATTAAAAACGCCAAAGATACATATAAGACTCATCGTTTCAATGTTCATGTTGTTACTTATAATTCTAGTAGTTCGGACGATGAGGAAAATGTGTATGCTGCTAAACTTGTTTGGCCTTCCAAGAATAAATCGTACATATGTCCATCTCTTAAGCCAATTCAAAAGAATCGGCAAGAAGAAGTGCGATTTACTTTTGATATTTCCAAATATGATCGTATTTTTGATGAATTGTTAAAGAATGGAAACATTAAAATGACTCATACTCATATTTTTTCTTCACTTGAAGAGCTTAAAAGACGGGCATATTGCAAGTTGCATAATTCTTTTTGCATGCTACTAATGATTGCAATGTTTTCTGTCTACAGGTGCAATCGGCCTTGAATGAAGGACATTTGACACTACATGAGATGCAGGTTGACAAGGCAACTTTCCTTGTTAATACCCTTGAGATGCAACCTCCTACGATTCTGGTTCGACCGCATAAAGTCAAATGAACCAAAGGAAAAAATATCGTTGTAGGTGATGAGAAGCCGAAGCCTGAAAATTTGAAGGAAAAATCAATTATCAGGGAAGTGGTGTGTGAGAAGACCCTCAATGGCAGAGAAACTTTCAAAATCACTGCAAGAGTCACGGATCTCGGGGGGGCAAGGATCATCAAAAGCACCAGTTGAGCCTGCTGCACAGGAAGAACCGTTGAAACCGGTTTTAGGTCCTACCGGTTTTGGTCAGGGACGTCCGAAAATGTCGAAACCTAAGCGTCCTGAGATCGGAACCTGCAAAATTAATGTGGCCAAAGATCAGGGTAAAGTTGCAAAGCCAAAGCTGACATTTGACCAATTATTTTCCAAATATGCAAATCAAAGGCCAGTTGATGAGGATTGGCCGGCAAAAAAGAGAAAGAGATCACCCATGCATCAAGAAAAGCCAATTTCGCCTCCAAGAGCGAATAACAGATAGAAGGGTGATGTTGCTACCTCGTATCCTCAACAGAATCAGTATCAAGCTATGCCATGGATGCCTCCGTATTACAATTCTCCATATCCGGTGTGGGATTACAATGGGATGCATATGCCTTATTACCCCATGCAGTATCCTCCTTTTCATCCAGGATGGGGTAATGACAGAGGACCAGTGCATGAGAGGTTGGTGGATAACCGTTCGGCTCCTCGTCAATCAGGTTGGGATGTGCCACCTAGAACCGGTGGAACCGGTTCTCAAAACCGGTTGAACTGGTTTCCTCGGAAGAGGCAGCCATCTCCTCCCAAGCAGATTTACCAGCCTAAGAAGATGGAGGAAGTTGTTCAGAAGATGGATGTCGACCAAGAGAGGACTACTGGTGCTGATGTAATTCAGATTGGTGACATCAAGGTGATTCCGGGGGATGATGACAAGATGACAATTGTGATTGGTGATGAGGCTAAGCCATCAGTCCAGAAAGATGTTGCTGCAGATCTTGGTGAGGGTAAGAAGGTTGAAATTGATAAATCCAAATACTTCATGCTGAGATGGTGTCCTCCAGGTTTGACACGCACATAAAAGAGGAAGTTGAAGCGGCTTCGCTTTCAAGAACAGAAGGAGAAGGAGCTGGAGAAGCAGAGGGAGGAACACTTCAACAAATACAGGCCTATGATTCCTCCAGGCAAGGGGTGGAAGAAAGTTGAAGCTCCAGAACAAAATCCGGTGGAACCGGATTCCAAACAGGTGGAACCGGTTTCGTCTGCCTCGGTGCCAGCTACTGCGTCAGAACCGGTGGAACCGGTTTTGAATTCGGTGAAACCGGTTTCTGCTGATCTAGGTCCATCTCGTGTTGCTTCTGAGATTTCTGTCACTTCTATGTTTGATCAGAGGTTGTCATCGGATTCCCAGAATATGGACGATGAACAGCTTGTTGATTATGGGTCATCACCTGAACATATGAATGTTGATGCTAATGTGGTACATCTTTCTTCGGATTATTACGTCATTCTGGAGGAAGAGATGGCTCATGTAGACTTTGGCCCAAAAGAAGCTATATTTAAAAGGCCAAAGGATTCTGAAAATTATCTGAAGGCACTGTACATGAAGAGGCATTTCAATGGGAAGCCAGTTTCGAGGATGCTTATTGATACTGGGGCAATTGTCAATTTGATGCCCTATTCCATGTTCAAGAAGCTTGGTGGTTTGGATGATGAGTTGATCAAGACCAACATGACTGTCAGTGGTATAGGAGGAGGCGAGCCTATGAGTGCTAAGGATGTTGCTTCTATGGAGCTCACCATTGGGAGCAAGACGTTGGCTACTGCTTTCTTCGTCGCCGAGGCCTAAGGTAACTTCAGTTTAATATTGGGTCGTGATTGGATTCATGCAAATAGATGTGTACCTTCTAGTTTGCATTAATTTCTTATTCAATGGGTTGATGAAGATATTGAGGTTGTGCATGGAGATACATCGACTTGTGTTGCTGTAGTGATGGTTCTACCATGTCTATGCATGATCATGTCAAGTGTTTGACAGGCTTAGATATTTCTGATTATGAGATGATCAGCTATACTAGAGATGACTTTGTGCTTGTTGTTCTAAAGACGGTTGAGTATCAGCTAAACTATTTGTTATGAATTAATGAATAGTTCAGAATGATTGCAGCTGAGACTTGAGCACTATCGGCACAAAAGAACGATATGTGTGAGGCCATTGAAGTTTTTGATGATATGAGTAAATTGGGACAAGGTTTTACATCGGCTGATCCTGTTAACACCGGATTTTCGTACCTGACATGCTGAGTCAGATGGTGACGTAGTAGGGTTGAGACTGCGCAGTGGACCCATTGACTGGTCAAGGCCGAAGGTGACAGAGAAGGAAGCTGATGCTGAAGAGGAGTCCGATGAAGCAAAGACTCCGATCCGATGATGGGTAAAAGAAGAAGGACGTGTCGGCTAAGAAGGAAGCGTATCAGATCCGGGGACTATTTCCTTTTCAGAAGGCGTATAGGAGTCCCGTTTTATGTTAAACTTAGTTTACCTTATTTAGTTAGTTTGGTCCGATCAGGACTCTCCATGACCAGGGTATAAATATGAACCCTCGTCCATTGTAAAAACTATTCTCACAATCAATACAACCCGGCTTCACGCCAAAACCCAAGTAGTAGTTACCGACGAAGCTCATTGGTGGACGGGCTGCATCAGTTCTGATCTCCGGCTTACTAGTAAGTTAGTCAATTTATCGAACTAATATAGGCTTTGAATTGAGGCGCATCGCCCTTTCTCGTTTATATTGTTCAACCGATTTATCTCTGGATAATCAAGATTGATATAGATTCCCTACGTCGGAGCTAGATCAATATTGATTATTCAACAGATTATCGTTTATCGGACTATACTTTAAGCCTAGATTCCCTACGTCGGAGCTAGGTATCAAGATTAGTCTAGATTCCCTACGTCGGAGCTAGAATAATCTTGGTTACTAAAGATAGTCTTTGCGGTTTGTTGGAATTGCTAGATTGGTTTAGATCTACGCCATGTAAATCAATTCTACTTCTTCAACGGCTTTGAGCATTGGTCTTGGTCCGATCTAAGCAATATTTATCTTACAGCATCGTTCTAGGTCCGATCCTGCTTTGTGGTTTAATCTGGTTGTTCTTTGAGTATTGTACTGGTGTAGATTCCCTACGTCGGAGCTGGATCTTTACAATGCGATTAGATTAATCTTTGATTGTCATGCTTAGTCTAGATTCCCTACGTCGGAGCTAGATTCATCTTGATTAGTTGAAGGAAGCTTTGATTATGCCTTATTGCTATTTGAAAGTTAAGTGTGGTGTAGATTCCCTACGTCGGAGCTGGATCTTGCTTAATTATTTGATAGCATATCTTAGAATCAGAACGAATCTGTTAATGTTTTATCTGCTTATTTGCTTAATCTGATCAACACCTGTGCGAGCATCTTGTTTAATTGACAGGTTGATGAGTCGAGTCTGATTATCTAGCTATCCGATCAGATTATAGTTGGAGAAATCTAGATTCCCTACGTCGGAGCTAGATTTCTCTGCAAAGGCTATAGTCCGATTGGTGGTTAGATGGTCCGATTAGATGAATCAAACTGGCAATTAGGCAAGGTGGACAATGTATCGGCTTACACTTTGATTATTTGATATATCTTGTTTAAAGACACAGCTGATCCATTATTTTACATATTGGCCTCGTTTTATGCTTTACTTTATTATTTAAAGGCTGATCTGTTATATCAATCATGGTCCGATCCTGATTGGTCCGATTCTGAGGTCCGATTTGGTGTCTGATTGAGGTCCGATCACTTGGTCCGATTGACGTCATCATTGAAGTCCGATTTTGAGGTCCGATCAGTATCGGCCGATACGTGTCTGATTGGGTCTTGGCTAAAATTCGACGTTACTCCATCGTCTGAAATAAAGCCGGCACAATCAAAAAGCAATTTAACTGTTTTATCCCCTTGTCAATTTCAGGTCAAATTGACTGGCACGCTGCGAACCTGAACTGGAGTGTGGACTGGCACTGGAGTGAAGCAGATCTCCCTAGTCTTCGTGTGCTGACCGCGGGAGATACGACCGCCGATTTTCCGCGTCAACACATTTTTGGCACGCCTGGTGGGACTCGAGAAACAAAATCCAAGATGTCGTCGTCTGATGCTGAACAAGAAGCTGCAGCAAGACTTGCTGCTGAGAAAGAAGCTGCTGAAAAGGCTAAGAACGACAAGAACAAGACGCCTGAAACAACCATTCCAATTACAAAGGCCGATCTGTCCAAAGCTCAATTGGATGCAGTTCAGGCTCAGATTGATGCGTTTGAGAAGCTCTGTCTTGGACAATTTGGGCGTAATCGTTCAGGCCCTATACTCAAAGCTCCTCTCCCAGAATCCAGAGTTGATCAAGAAGACGACTGAGGCTCGGGAGCACCAGATCAACATGACAGAGATGATTCATCAAGCTGTTCATCATGCATTAATCAACCAGTCAGGCACTTTGGTGAATTCTCTGGACAATCTCATCAGGAAGGCGGTGGACGATGCTATTTGCTTGAAAGGTCCAGTATATATAGCAGATTCTCCAGGGGCATCAGGGTCAGGAAGAGGCAAAGAAGCTACGGATAATGCAATGACCGTTGCTCCACAGAATCCGATTGCTCCACCACCTCCTGTCGAGCTGGCCAACGGTTTTCTGTTGATGGCCGATGGAACTATTGTCGGCCCACATGGTGAAAAGTATGCCAGGACTCTGAACGAAGGAGAGAAACAACCTGCAGCCGCAAGATTGCGCACAGAGGTCCCTGCACATCAGCGTATGGTCGGAGATTACAATAATTATGTGATGGATATAGCTGATGGAATGCCACATGGAAATCAACAGTCCGATTGGTCACAGAAAATAGCCGAGGTGATCCAGAATCAATTCGGCTTGAAGCCTAAAGATGAAGCGAGGTTGTATCGGCATCCATACCCATCTTACTTTGATGCAGTGCCACTTCCTCCACGTTACAGAGTACCGGATTTCTCTAAGTTTTCCGGGCAAGATGATATGACCACCATCGAACACGTGAGCCGATTCTTGGCTCAGTGTGGTGAGGCTGCTTCAGAGGAGGGACTCAGGCTGAGGTTTTTCCGTCTGTCATTGTCAGGGCCGGCGTTTACCTGGTTTACGTCGTTGCCAGCAGGATCAGTAACAGGATGGTCAGACATGGAGAAGCAATTCCATAAATACTTTTTTCTGGTCTCAATGAGATGAAGATCTCAGATTTGATTGCTGTCAGGCAGAGGAACGATGAGACCGTCAAGGAGTACATCCAACGGTTCCGTGATACCAGGAATCGGTGTTATAGTTTGAAACTGTCTGACATGCAGTTGGCCGAGCTTGCATTCCAGGGTTTGCTCGCGCCAATTAAAGAAAAGTTCTCTGCTCAGGAGTTTGAGACATTGGGGCAATTGGTTCAGAAAGTGTCAGCTCACGAGGTCCGATATCAGGAGATGAAGCGAGTGAAGTTTTCCAAACAAGTATCTTATCTCTCTGAATCTGAAGAGGAAGCTGATGTCAATATAGCTGAATGGACCAAATCCAAGAAGCCAGTATCGCTCCCATGGATCAAGCAGAATCCTGAAAAGTTTGGTTTTGATATAACAAAGGCCGATAAGATTTTTGATTTGTTGCTCAGTGAGAAGCTTATACAGCTTTCTCCAAATCATTCTATTCCATCGGCCGATGAGTTGAAGAAGCGTAAATATTGCAAATGGCACAACTCAACTTCTCACGAGACCAATGAATGCAAAGTGTTCAGAAGGGAGATCCAATTGGCTATTGAATCAGGCAAAATCAAATTTGAAGATAGCAAGAAAGCCATGAAGATCG
This sequence comes from Alloteropsis semialata, assembly GCA_004135705.1. Taxonomy (NCBI): domain Eukaryota; kingdom Viridiplantae; phylum Streptophyta; class Magnoliopsida; order Poales; family Poaceae; genus Alloteropsis; species Alloteropsis semialata. The sequence continues at coordinate 20,949 of QPGU01000529.1, read as the reverse complement.
ACGGTCATCCCTTTCCAAATAACTTTGTTGATTTCTCCTTTTCTGTTAACATGGTTGATGCTAATGAAAAGGGGAAGTTTAAAGTGCTCACATCGGACCACGCCAAGAGTTCTGGTGCCGTTGATCCTGCAGTTCAAGTTACTGTTGAAGAGTTGCGCAGGAATCATCAGGCATTTGGGCGAGAATCTAATGCTCCTGGTGGATATCGGCCACGTGTGACTTCCCAAATGTTGATTAACAAGTACAAGAGACAGCAAGCAGCAGCCCGAGCGTGGGAAGAACGCGAGGAACGACGACGTCGGAGGCGTGAGTATCAGGCGAGGCGCCTTGATGAAGAATTTGATGATCGGCGCCGACGTGATGACAGGTCCGATGGCCGACGCCGATTTGATGAAAGGTCCGACGGCCGACGCCGATATGATGAATGGTCTGATGGCAGGCGCTGGTCTGATGATAGAGTTGACGATCGTCGTCAGTACAGCCATAAGTCTGATTGGTATACGGACAGACGTCAAACTTATGACCGGTACGAGCAAGATGATGATCATTGGGGGTGTCCTTTCTTTGTATTCTGCTGGAACGAAAAGCTTAGATTGCCATCGAAAGCGGATTGTCTTGAATGCAGTTTCCAGTATGAAGAGTACAGAGCTTCCAAGAGAGGTCGACGATCAGTTCATGAACGGATCGGCGTCAGAATTGATGATCATCATCAAAGAGATGAAGGCCGGGTTAATACTCATGGCCACAAAAATGATGAAGGCCGGGTTAATACTCATGGCCACAAAAATAATGAAGGCCGGGCTGATGCTCATGACCCTGAAAAAATGGAAGGGAAGGCTCCAGTTCAGAATCGGACTGAAGAACCTCCAATGAAGCCTGGACAGTGGTGCCCATCAGGAATTTCTAAGTCCAAGAAGAGACGCGTGCAACGCTTGCGCTATCGTGAGCAGATTCAGGAGCAAGAATTGGCAAAAGAAAAGAAGTGGCGCGTCAAGATGGCCAATGATGATGAAGCAAGCACGTCGGCCGCAATAAATATGGTTTTGATGTTGCCTCTTGACTTTGCTGCTCCTGATGAACAGGATGACCAAGAGGTCGATTATGAACTGGAAGAAGCCGCTGCCTGCTTGGTTCTTGATTCAGAAAAGGCTATCTTTGAGAGCCAAATGCAAATGGATATCGGCACCTGAAGCCTCTGTACGTCAAGGGATACGTTGATGGGAAGCCGATGACCAAGATGCTGGTTGATGGAGGAGCTGCTGTCAATCTTATGCCCTATTCCACATTCCGTAAGCTGGGTAAAGGGATTGATGATTTGATCAAGACTAACATGACACTTAAGGACTTTGGCGGCAACGTTTCAGAGCCTCGGGGGGCAATTCATGTGGAATTGACCATCGGCAGCAAGACATTGCCGACTACTTTCTTTGTGATTGATGGCCAAGGTTCTTACAGCATGCTCCTCGGACGTGATTGGATCCATGCCAACTGCTGCATTCCATCCACAATGCATCAATGTTTGATCCAATGGCAAGGCAATAAGGTGGAGATCGTCCCAGCTGATGATTCGGTTAGCATTGCTACAGCTGAGTCAACAATTTGGGAGTTTGAAGGAGTTGAATGCTTGTCAGGGAAAGCATGGGATGGTGACTTCCTCAAGGTGTCCGATCAAGGACTAAAGCCGATCCAAGCAGTCGGCTCTGAGACTTTGTTTTAAATGGATGATTATATAGAAGATTTTGAAGGCCGATGTGGTTGATCAGTTCTTTCAAATATATCTTTGATAGTTCTTCTTACAAGTTGAATCGGCCTGATTATTATTTCGCCTCGGGGGGGCAAGGTTCAAAGTTTGCTTATCCAATAATACTACTCTAGCATTTGGGTATATTTGTAAAGCCGATGCTATGCGTCAGGATTAAAAGCCGATGAAAAATCGCCTCAAGAGCAAAAATAAAGAGCCGATGTAACATGCATCGCCTTAAGGATTATATACAACAAAAGAAGAGTGTATTATAGCATTAAGCCGCTCGATGGCGGAGCAGGCTATCAATGTATCAGATCACTGGTAAGACAGACAGGTCTCAGTGTTCAGGGCTGCAGGTATTTGACTATCAAGTCAAGAGCAGTCTGACGGATCTTGTCAACATCGGCGACGATCTTGGCATCAGCTTCAGCATTCCCTTCTACAGGCTTGATTGTCTTATGGATCTCTTTGGCGGCCTTGATGTGGATTTTATAATCTTCTTCGGCCTTCGCTTTCCTAGCTGGGAGATCATCAAGTTCTTTTGTCTTAGCCTGGATGCTGGATAGAACTTGGGCAAGTTCTTGCTCTAATTGTTGTTTTCTGGCTTGAAGATTGTCAAGCTCTGACTGAATAGAAGCAGGATGAGCCGATAATTCCTCAATCAATTTTGTTGATTCGTCAGCCTGAGCACGTTCTTCATCCCTCGCCTTGATTAGATCCTGCTGGGAGGTCCGATTGATGATTCGGCGGTTGGCTTGCAACACTGGGAAGGAGTGGCCTTCTATGTATGCCGCTGGAATCAATGCTTCCTCTAGGTCTGACGGAAGTTGGCCCCTTAGAGTTTTGATGATCTTACAAATCGGCTTTGCATCCTGGACAAGATCGATGATGTCTTGATGAAGGAGAGCAGATATGTCAAGCAATTTTGCCTTCACTTCATCAGATAGCAAGCTTTGCTCGGAGCTGATTTCTTCCTCTTCAGCTTGCAGCCGATCAAAATCAATTGATATGGTCTGGCTGGGTTGAGGAGTATCTTGAGCCTGCAAAAGAAATAGTTAGATATGATGTCAAAAAGCTGATATGATCATATCAGGCTAGAAAAGCTTACTTGTTTCCAGGCTAGTTCTTGCTCGGGTCCGATCAGAGGGTTATTGCTGCCCTGGATGTTTGCTTGGGCAATCTCGAGATCCGTCAAGACATTCTGGATGATTTGCTAGAAGAAAGAAAATAAGAACAAGTTGGATATCAATTATTGAATAAATCGGCTGATAATTACCGTTGCTCCTGGATCAGGGAGTTGGATCTGTGGAGACGTGGCCGGTTGATTTCTTTGAAGGCTCTGGCTTGATTGTGCTTCTTGGCGTAGTGGGCTTGGTTGACAAGGCGAGCCAGTTATGGTCCTCTCAGATAAAGACGAGTGAGACGATCGGGCTTGTACCGGACTTGGTTGCATCTGAGCTGGGCTTGATAAACTTTGTGGGTCCGATTCTGGTGATTCCTCGGCCGATGGGCTTGAAGACTTGGTTGGACTGGACTGGCGTGCGGAAGGTTCTCTGATGACCTGAATTTACAGAAAGGATTAGATTTCAATAAAGAAAGAAATTAAGTTTATGAAGTTCTTGGACTTACCAGAGCAGTCTTCGGGCGTTTTGGGATTTTAGAGGACGTCCGCTTCTTCCTTTTTCTGCTATCGCCGTATACTGACAGAAGCTTGCCGATAGTGGGAGAGTCACAGCCGATCCACGGATCTGGCGAAATATTGCTGTAAGCGACTTGTTTCCCCGATCGAGTCATCGTTGGAGGGGTACGATCGACATCCTGGTAAAGAATTGTTTAGCAGAATAAAATTATGGAAAGGAGGAAGGCAAGTTCACAAATATTACCTCTGGTTTGCCCTTGAAAGTAGGCTGCAACTTCCGAACATAAGTTTTGCAGGCGATGCAGAATAGATGTTGACGCCATTCGGCCCACCATATATTGAAAGTCCGATGAGTTACAAGGCCGATTGCAAAGGTATCCAGATTAGTGTTATCAATGGGAGGCTCAAGTCCTAGAAGACGATCCCATTCCAAGCCTGTATCAATTTTTCCCCTTGGAAAAACTCGATCGGTCAAGATTAGGTAGGGTGGAAGCTGTCCGATACCAAATTGACGAGCGACCAGATTTGGATGATAGTATTCATAGGTTGATTGCCCTGGCTTACTCTGACTGAGGCCGATCGGAAGAAATTGAGCATTGATGCAAGTTCGGAAAATTGTCAGGGCTTCTGAATCTGCCTCTACGATCATGTTGAACTTAAATTTGTAGGGCAGCTCGTATTCATCGGTGTGATGATACAAGAACCAGAGCATTTTGTCATCAGTAACACCTCTATAAAGAAGTGCAAAGTATTTGGAAGATTCTTTGCCTGATAATTTCTCAGCCGGGAAACCCATAGCAGCTTCACCAAGTGAGGTACATCGGCGCCAGGTGATCTCTTCCGATTCAGGCTTGCTCTCTGGGAATTTGATCTTTCGGAAATCTACTTTGAAGGCCTTGCTCAGATGTAGCACTAACCACATCTGAATGAACCACCACGGCCCGCCAAGGTTGGTGATGAGTGATCCGGTCCTCAGACGCTTGGCGACTTGATGAAGCAGATTGTATACTGCTCCCAGGAGAAGTTGACCAAGGTTGATGACATGGTCACTTACCAGTAATTCGGCCAGATGTTGGAAGTTGGCCGTTGGACCGAGGGTGGTGCCGCAAAAGAAGAATCTGTCCAACCACATGTTCAGAAAGGCCGCATGCTCACGGTCAGTCACAGGTCCGGTCCGATGATTTTTCTCCATATATCCTGTCCAGCCACCACAGCTCTTGGTCTTGAAATGGTGTTTGACTTTGATGTTGAGCCGGAGGGGACGTTTGTCGCCAGTGACATTGAGGCCGAGAAGCATGACTACATCAAGTAGTGTTGGGGTCATCGGACCATGTCCAAAGAGGAAAGCATTCAGTGCATCGGACCAAAAATGTGATGCGGCGATCAAAAGATTCTCATTTTTAGCAATGGGTCCGATGCTAAGGCCAATACACTGGGCGATATCTAATCTATCCCAGATTGCAGACTTGGAGGCCGACACTCTCAAGTACCAATTCTTCCATCCAGGTAGAACTGTCGGCCAAGATCGAAAGGCGTTCTTCCAATCGTCCAAATCGAAACCCGAGGTCTTGAATGGGATCCGGTGGGTTTCCAGATTGATGAATTCAGTGGGATCTGGGTCTCCCATTGGACCAAGGAAGTAGGCCCCTTGGATGTTGCCTACGGGGATTAGGATTTGAGCGCGAGCGGCCTAAAAAGGGGATGCGAAATGAAAGCGAGTTTGGAAAAGCCGAATCTAATGCGGAACTTGAGATGGATTCAGATTCAGTGAAGTACCTCTGGGATTGGATGACGCGTTTCTCCTGCCGAACCTGCGTGTGCCGAGGAAGAACTTGAGGCGAAGAAAGTTGATGAAGAAGGGGTTGAAGAGCTTGTTGCTGCCGCCGTTGTCGAGGTCATGACCGCCGCCATTGTTGAGCTCGTGACTGCAGCCATAGTGGGAGGCATAGCAGATGGAGAACCCGCCGAGCGGATGCGGAGGTGGAAGCAGATGCAGAAGAATGGAGGGCGCCCATGGAGGATGATTGCGCCATTTGAAACAATTTTGGTGTAAGTTCGAGTGAATGTGAATGGCCACTCGGGAGAGAGGAGGAAGAAGATGAGCAGTATGGGTTCTTGGCGAGGAAGGAGAAGTGTACAGCGTGGCCACCGGCGGTAATTTTATAAGGTGAAAACGGTCATGGTCCGGAGATCGAGGAGCCGCGCGGTACAGAGATGGAAAGCTTTGCCACGAAAATCGGTGAAGGAGTTATGGTGACAGATACGAATTTTGGAACAAAATAATATTTTATTCCAAAATTGGGGGGCATGTGTTAACACCGGATTTTCGCACCTGACATGCTGAGTCAGATGGTGACGTAGTAGGGTTGAGACTGCGCAGTGGACCCATTGACTGGTCAAGGCCGAAGGTGACAGAGAAGGAAGCTGATGCTGAAGAGGAGTCCGATGAAGCAAAGACTCCGATCCGATGATGGGTAAAAGAAGAAGGACGCGTCGGCTAAGAAGGAAGCGTATCAGATCCGGGGACTATTTCCTTTTCAGAAGGCGTATAGGAGTCCCGTTTTATGTTAAACTTAGTTTACCTTATTTAGTTAGTCTGGTCCGATCAGGACTCTCCATGACCAGAGTATAAATATGAACCCTCGTCCATTGTAAACACTATTCTCACAATCAATACAATCCGGCTTCACGCTAAAAACCCTAGTAGTAGTTACCGACGAAGCTCATTGGTGGACGGGCTGCATCAGTTCTGATCTCCGGCTTACCAGTAAGTTAGTCAATTTATCGAACTAATATAGGCTTTGAATTGAGGCGCATCGCCCTTTCTCGTTTATATTGTTCAACCGATTTATCTCTGGATAATCAAGATTGATATAGATTCCCTACGTCGGAGCTAGATCAATATTGATTATTCAACAGATTATCGTTTATCGGACTATACTTTAAGCCTAGATTCCCTACGTCGGAGCTAGGTATCAAGATTAGTCTAGATTCCCTACGTCGGAGCTAGAATAATCTTGGTTACTAAAGATAGTCTTTGCGGTTTGTTGGAATTGCTAGATTGGTTTAGATCTACGCCATGTAAATCAATTCTACTTCTTCAACGGCTTTGAGCATTGGTCTTGGTCCGATCTAAGCAATATTTATCTTACAGCATCGTTCTAGGTCCGATCCTGCTTTGTGGTTTAATCTGGTTGTTCTTTGAGTATTGTACTGGTGTAGATTCCCTACGTCGGAGCTGGATCTTTACAATGCGATTAGATTAATCTTTGATTGTCATGCTTGGTCTAGATTCCCTACGTCGGAGCTAGATTCATCTTGATTAGTTGAAGGAAGCTTTGATTATGCCTTATTGCTATTTGAATGTTAAGTGTGGTGTAGATTCCCTACGTCGGAGCTGGATCTTGCTTAATTATTTGATAGCATATCTTAGAATCAGAACGAATCTGTTAATGTTTTATCTGCTTATTTGCTTAATCTGATCAACACCTGTGCGAGCATCTTGTTTAATTGACAGGTTGATGAGTCGAGTCTGATTATCTAGCTATCCGATCTGATTATAGTTGGAGAAATCTAGATTCCCTACGTCGGAGCTAGATTTCTCTGCAAAGGCTATAGTCCGATTGGTGCTTAGATGGTCCGATTAGATGAATCAAACTGGCAATTAGGCAAGGTGGACAATGTATCGGCTTACACTTTGATTATTTGATATATCTTGTTTAAAGACACAGCTGATCCATTATTTTACATATTGGCCTCGTTTTATGCTTTACTTTATTATTTAAAGGCTGATCTGTTATATCAATCATGGTCCGATCCTGATTGGTCCGATTCTGAGGTCCGATTTGGTGTCTGATTGAGGTTCGATCACTTGGTCCGATTGACGTCATCATTGAAGTCCGATTTTGAGGTCCGATCAGTATCGGCCGATACGTGTCTGATTGGGTCTTGGCTAAAATTCGACGTTACTCCATCGTCTGAAATAAAGCCGGCACAATCAAAAAGCAATTTAACTGTTTTATCCCCTTGTCAATTTCAGGTCAAGTTGACTGGCACGCTGCGAACCTGAACTGGAGTGTGGACTGGCACTGGAGTGAAGCAGATCTCCCTAGTCTTCGTGTGCTGACCGCGGGAGATACGACCGCCGATTTTCCGCGTCAACAGATCCCTTAGAGGAGATTGATTTTGGTGATGGTTCTATACCTAGGCCGATATTTGTAAACAAAAATTTGAAAGCTGATTATAAAGCTGAATTAATCGAGCTGTTGAAAGAATATGTTGATTATTTTGCATGGAACTATCAAGAGATGTCTAGTTTAAGCTGCGAGTTAGTTGAGCATCGGCTGCCTATTAAACCTGGTTTTAGGCCTTTTAAACAAACTGCTAGGTGTTTCAATCCTAATATATATGACCAGATTAAAAAAGAAATTAATCGGTTGTTGGATGCAAATTTTATTAGGCTTTGTCGTTATGCTGAATGGTTATCTAATATTGTACTAGTTGAGAAAAAGGATTCTGGTAAGCTCAGAGTTTGCATTGATTTTACAAATCTTAATAGAGCTACTCCTAAAGATGAATATCCTATGCCTATAGCCGACAGACTTATTAATGATGCTTTTGGGCATAAAATTATTAGTTTTCTTGATGGTAATGCTGGTTACAATCAAATATTCATGGCTGAAGAGGATATATCCAAAACGGCCTTTGTATGTCCAGATTTTGTTGGTTTGTTTGAGTGGGTAGTTATGACCTTTGGTTTAAAAAATGTTGGTGCTACTTACCAAAGGGCCATGAATTTAATTTTTCATGATTTGCTTGGCTTAACCATAGAAGTCTATATCGATGATATTGTTGTTAAATCGGCTGGCTTAAAACTCCATTTGGCTGATTTGAGACTTGCTTTTTAGAGAATGCGTCGATATGGATTAAAGATGAACCCACTTAAATGTGCATTTGGTGTGTCGGCCAGAAAGTTTTTAGGCTTTATTATTCATGAAAATGGCATAGAGATAGATCCTAAGAAAATTGATAATATCAAGAAGATCAAAGCTCCTGCATGCAAGAAAGATTTGCAGAAATTTCTAGGCAAGGTGAATTACTTGAGGAGATTTATTTGCAACTTATCTGGGAAGGTTAATGCTTTTACTCCTATTCTTCGGTTGAAAGATGAAGTCGAATTTACTTGGATGGCAAAACAGCAATAAGCATTTGAGAAAATTAAATATTACTTGTCTTCACCGCCGGTCATGAAAGCTCCTAAGAGAGGATTTCCATTTAAATTATATGTGGCTGCCGAAGATCAAGTAATTGGGGGCTGTTTTGACTCAAGAAACCGAAGGAAAGGAGCATATTATCACCTATGCAAGTCGTCGATTATTGGATGCCGAAACGAGGTATATATTTATTGAAAAGCTTTGCTTGTCATTATATTATGCTTGTATCAAAACGAGACATTATTTATTATCCAATAAGTGGCTTGTCAAACCGATATTATTAAATATATGTTACATAGACCAATTTTAAGTGGGAGAATTGGTAAGTGGGCTTATGCTCTTATTGAATATGATTTGGCTTGTGAACCTTTGAAGTCTATGAAAGACCAAATTGTTGCTGATTTTATTGTTGAGCATAGCATTAATTGTAATGATTGGGATATCGGTTACATTACTTTTACCCTATGAAAATTGCATTTTTGATGGTTCGGTTTGTAAGAGCGGTTATGGTATTGGAGTTGTTTTTATATCACCAAGTGGTGCTGAATTTGAAGCTCTTATTGTTCGGGCTAGAAATTTTTCATGACATAGGAGTAAAACATGTGGAGGCATTTGGTGATTCTCTGCTGGTTGTACAGCAAGTAAATAAGGTATACCAATGCTTTGACGGATTTTTTGAATGCATATCTTGACAAATGCTTGGATATGATTTCTCAATTTGATGAATTCTCTATATATCATGTTTCAAGAGATGAGAATCCGAGGGCAAATGCTCTGGCTGAGCAAGCATCTGGCTATGAGATTCAGAAAAGAAATTTTCATGAAAAAAACCGACGCTTTGCATAGCCGAGTTCTCTGCCCAGGAAGAACCGGTTTCACCGGAATCTGAAACCGATGGAACCGGAAATTTCGGTAGAACCAATTCCAGAACCGGTGAAACCTATTTATCTGCTGATAGCAACACTTTGGCCATTGAGCAATTTAAAATTAATAAAGACGAAGTTGTTGATTTGAGAATACCCATTGTTGAATATTTACAGAATCCTAGTCATAAGTTTGACAGAAAAGTCCGAC
>QPGU01000494.1:17502-54230 GCA_004135705.1 Alloteropsis semialata | reverse complement strand
TCCGGGCGCCAGCGAGGTGCCAACGTGGGCCATCCGGATCCTGGTGAAGTGTCGTGACACGCGAAATGCCCCTACCTGGCGCGCCAACTGTCGGGGTTCTCTACCGCCAACAAGTAAATTTCCTACGATCGCGTGTCAGGATCCGGATGGTGACTCGAGAGACAGGGGGTTTAGACTGGTTCGGGCCTCCGGAGAGTAATACCCTACGTCCAGTGAGTGCCGGTGTTCTCAAGTCCAGGTCTGTAGTAGGGGTATACAAACTAGTCGGGAGAGGGAGAGGGTCCCAAGTCCCTGAGTGATGCGAATGAGTGTGTGGTGTGTGCTGTGACCGAGCGTTCGGCTAGTGTTCGAATTGTCCCCCACTGATGTCTCCTTGTCCCCTTTTATAGCCTCAAGGGGAGAAGAGAGCGGGGGGTAAGAAAGGGGAAAATTACACAGGGAGTTACTGCCCCCGAGAGCTTCATCCAGCGCCGTCCGCCGAGCCGTACTGGGAGCAGGTGTTGACGGAGTGGGCGCTCCGCCGGACCCGGGATCGTACATCCCGGGTGGTTGGAGTCGATGCCTTCCCGGGTAAGCTCCCGGGTAGTTTCCGGGTCGTGGTTGACTTGCTCGAGGTCCTCGGGCGCTCCAGGTGTCCTGCTCGGGTTCCAGGTGTCGCCCGTGGACGCCTGGGGTCGTACTTGGACGCCTGGTGTAGCGCATGCATTCCTCCCAAGACTGTAGCGCTCCTGTTCGGACGAGACGGGCGTCACTGTGGCTGCCGTGGCGAAGGACAGACGCCCATCATGTTCTGACGCGGCGGGTACCAAGTGGGTACGGCGCCTGATGGGCCGGGGCGTGGCCGGGTAGTTTTACCCGAGGAGCTGGAGACCACTCGGGAGCGGAGAACCCCTCGGGCGAACCGGGAAGCCACTCGGAGGCGGAGAACCTCTCGGGCGAACCGGATAGCCACTCGGGGGCGGAGAACTCCTCGGGCGAATCGCGGGGACTCCTCGGAGGCGGAGAACCCCTCGGGCGAATCGGAGACTCGTCGGGCGGCCTCCGAGGTGTCATGGCATGATGAATCTGCTTTGGTTTGGGTCTCTAATTTTTGCTTTTTGAGGGGTGGATTATCGTGAGCCCCCGGATTAAGGGTTCAATTGGGTACCCCTAATTCGGACCCTCGTCAGCAGTTATTGGTATCTCGGCGATCGAGGTAACCAAACGATATGGTTATGTGGCATTGTTGAGACAGACATGATCTGTGCTCCCAACCTCAACTTCCAATGCACCATTCATGCTCTAACCACCTCGATTTGGAAGACGTGTGGACCCAGATATCCTTGGCGGAATTGCCAGATTTCGCTACAACAAACGCTGCATTGTGGCCTATGGTTAGGGATTTTTTGTAAAAATCCCTATAGGCCCATTTTTCATGATTCAGGTTTTGGGGAGTGGGTCTTGTAATTCTGCAGCCATGGAAAAAAACCTAGCCTGATTCGATGTCTGGATGACAGAGTTCTAAATGTTTTACATTCATCACAAAATCTGCAGTAGCAGTTCTTGGTATCGCGCCGATCGGGGTACCCAAACGATATTGTTATGTTGCATTATTGAGATGGACATCATCTGTGCTCCCAACCTCAACTTCCTATGCACCATTCCTGCTCCAACCACCTCGATTTGGAAGACGTGTGGACCCAGATATCCTTTGCAGAATTGCCAGATTTCGCTACAACAAACGCTGCATTGTGGCCAGTGGTTAGGGATTTTTTTGTAAAAATCCCCATAGGCCCATTTTTCACAATTCGGGTTCTAGAGGGTGGGTCATATAATTCTGCAGCCGTGGAAAAAAACTGACGAGGGTCCAGATCAGGGGTAACCCATCAAGCCCCTAAACAACGACACGTCGCCAATCAACCCTTCAAAAAACAAGAGCTGAGGCCCTAGATCAAGCGGATCCCCTGTGTCCGAATGACCCTGGGAACGCCTGAGGAGTCTCCACCTCGTCCGGAGAGTCTCCGATTCGCCCGGGGAGTCTCCGATTCGCCCGGCAAGTCTCCGCCTCCGAGGAGTCTCCACCTCCCTCGGAGAGTCTCCGATTCGCCCGGCAAGTCTCCGCCTCCGAGGAGTCCCTGCCTCGCCCGACTAGTCTTCTCGGCTCCACCCCGATTTTGCCCACTCCGGGCTGTACCCACTTGGTACCCGCCGTGTCAGAAAGGGATGGGCGCCTGTCCTTCGCCACGGCGGCCACAGGAGCACCCGTCGTGTCCGAACAGGAACACTACAGTCCCGGAGAAGGACACCCGCTCGCCTAGAGGAAGACACCTGGAGCCAGAGGAGGACACCTGGGACCCGAGGAGGATACCTGGAGTCCAAGGAGGCACAGTATAAATCAACCACGACCCAAAAGCTACTCGGAGACTTACCCGAGAAGTCGACTACGCCAACCACCCGGGCGAGTACGATCCCAGGTCAAACGGAGCGCCCACGCCGTCAACACCTGCTCCGCGTACGGCCCGGGACGCAAGGCAAAGCTAAAGACCCCTGTGTTGTAACTCGTCTTGTAACTTTCTCTTTTTACCTTCCCATTTCCTTTACCCCTTGAGACTATAAAAGGGGACAAAGGGGGACCGACCGACGGATCGATCAACAGAGCACTCGCGCGCACACACCCACACAACACACAGGGACTTGGGACCGCTCTCCCTCTCCCGACTAGTTTGTAACCCCTACTACAGACTTGGACTCGAGAACACCGGCTCTCACTGGACGTAGGGTATTACTCTCCGGAGGCCCGAACCAGTATAATCTCCTGTGTCTCTTGAGCCACCATCCGGTGCCCTGACACGCGATCGTAGAAATTTACTTGCCGGCGGTAGAGAACCCCGACAGTTGGCGCGCCAGGTAGGGGGCCTTTTCGCGTGTCACGACATCCCACCAGGGCCCGGATGGCCCACGGCGGCGCCTCGCTGGCGCCGGGTGCTCACCTGCGTTTTGGCTCCCTCGACTTCGTCTTCAGCAAGTCGGACGAGCCTCTCACCGGGGCCACATTCGTGTGCCCCAAGCCCACCTTCAACGACGGCCCCGCCGCGATCCACGACCAGAAGTTTGAACCTCCACGCGTCGCGACGGGGGCCACCGCCTACGTCCTCGACATGCTAGGTGAGGATCTGGCGGCCGCCCTGGGACGGAGCCCGACCCAGGAGCACTTCCGCAACCTCTCCTACATGGTCACCAACCTCGCCCTCCAAGCTGGGGGGAGAGCAGCTCCTTTGGGACGAGTTCCTCGACTGCTACAACGCCATGTACCTGGAGGGACAGCCGGGCCTGCCACGCGATCCGGCGGTCGCCCCGACACCAACGGAGGTCGGCCCCTGCACCGCGCCTACCGGAAAAGGCGCGGCGGACAACCGACGACCCACGACCCCTCTCGGGAGTGCTTCATGTGCCACAACCCCGACGGGGATGTGCAATCGGCTAGCAGCTCGACGAGGGACCTACCCCGCCAAACACCGCCCCGGAACGACCCCGCAGGCGATGCTCGGCGGAACCGACTGCAGGAGCTCGACGAGGCCCAGCGTCAACTCGACGACGAGCGCAGGCAGCTCCACCGTGAGCTGGGGAGAAACATGGACGGAGGGGCTGCCCGCGCGCGTGCCTGGGACGTGCACCAGCAGATAGTCAATGACAACAACAACGCAAACGACGCGCCGGTCTTCGGACGAGCATTCCAGAACCTTGCGGCGGCCGCTGTCCTACTTCGCGAGCATCCCGACCCAGCGGCCCCCGAAGATCAAAGGTTCCGTCAACAGCTCCGCACGCTCCTGGAAACCGCGGCGGTCCAGGAGGCCGAAAGCTCCGCGTCACGCCAACGAGGCCCTAGGGAGCACGGCTGGGAGCAGTCGGTGCATCACCACGAAGTCGCGGCAAATAGAGACGCCAGGCGACGAGACGAACACCGAGAGCACCGCCCATGCCGAGCTTACAACAGGCGGTGCGGAGGCCGCTACGACAGTGGCGAAGACCGGAGCAGAAGTGTGTCTCCTGATCCTAGGGGGCCGTGCGCTTTCGGGCCCCACGTCCTCGGCGCCCGTGTCCCTCCACGTTTCCGAGCCCCGACGATGGTGCCCAAGTACGACGGAGACACAAACCCCAGTGTCTGGCTGGAGGACTACCGGCTAGCATGCCACGCGGGCGGAGCGCAGGACGACTACTTCATCATCAAGAGCCTCCCCCTCTACCTCGCCGACTCGGCGCGAACATGGTTGGAGCACCTCCCCGAATGAAAGATCGACAGCTGGGCGCAGCTGCGCGACGCGTTCATCGGCAACTTTCAGGGGACCTACACCCGTCCTGGGAACCCCTGGGATCTGCGCAATTGCCTCCAGAGGAGGGACGAAAGCCTGCGCGACTACATCAAGCGCTTCTCCAAGCTATGCACCGAGCTGCCGAACACCGCCGACACCGACGTCGTCTCGGCGTTCCGATTCAGAACCACTTGTGCGACCCTCATCCATGAACTAGGGCGCAAGAAGCCACGTACCATCCGAGAGCTCCTCGACATCGCCACCGACTACGCGGATGGGGAAGACGCAGTCGCCGCGACCCTCGATCGATCGCAAAGCAAAGGCAAGCAGTTGGAGGGAGCCGGCGAAGGCGCCTCCACTCAGGCCGACAAGAAAAAGAAGGACAAGCGGCGGCGCGACGGCAACATGGTGGCGGCGGCCGAGCGGAAAACTACCAAACCCAAAGGGAACCCGGCGCCAAAAGATCACTTCGAGAGACTCCTCGAGGCTCCATGCACCAACCATGAGGGCCCTATCCAGCACGCCTTGAAGGACTGCAAACTCATGAAGAGCTTCTTCGCCAGAACCCTGAAGAAGAAACCCCACGAGGTAGCTAAAGATGGAGCTGGGGGTCCGAACGACGATGACAACGGATACCCCAAGGAAGACGGCGCCGTGCTGATGATCGTTGGGGGGTCGGCGGCCTACCCTTCAAAGCGTGATGAGAAGCTGATCTGATGAGAGGTCTGCAAAGTGGAGCCCGTGGTGCCCTCATACCTCAGGTGGTCGGAGGCCCCGATCACTTTCGATCGCTCCGATCATCCCGACCACGTCCCGCAACCAGGAAGGTACCCGCTCGTTGTCGCTCCTCTGTTCGGAACAAAGCGCGTCCACAAGGTGCTGATGGACGGGGGGAGCGGCCTCAACATCCTTTACGCCGAGACGCTGGATGAGATGGGGATCCCACGATCCCGGCTGCGCCCGTCCACGGCGCCCTTCCACGGAGCTGTCCCTGGTGCGAATGCGATGCCCCTCGGGCAGATCGATCTGCCAGTCACTTTCGGGACACCGCGCAACTTCCGGAGGGAGACCCTCACTTTCGAGGTAGTGGGGTTCCCGGGAACGTACCACGCCATCCTCGGGAGGCCGGCGTACGCAAAGTTCATGGCCGTCCCGAACTACACGTACCTCAAGCTGAAGATCCCCGGGCCCAAGGGCGTCATCACGGTGGGGACTTCCTTTGAGCACGTGTACGCATGCGATACCGAGTGCTTCCAGTTCGTGGAGGCACTCATCCGGTCCGAGAAGCTCGCCGCTGAGCCTTCCCCCAGGGACCTGGATATCCCCGAGACATCCAAGCGAGCCGCGTGCTCCTTTGAGCTAGCCAAAGATGCCAAGGAGGTTGCCGTGGCCAACGATGGTCGCACCCTCCGTGTCGGGACGGCGCTTGATCCTAAATAGGAAAGCGCGCTCGTCGACTTCCTCCGAGCAAACCTCGATGTGTTTGCATGGAAGCCCTCGGACATGCCGAGGATTCCAAGGGAGGTCGCCGAGCACAAATTAGACATTAAGCCTGGCGCACGACCGGTCAAACAGAGGCTTCGACGATACGACAAGGAAAAATGCAAAGCCATCGGCGAGGAGATCAAAAAGCTCCTTAGCGCAGGCTTCATTAGGGAAGTGTACCACCCCGAGTGGTTAGCAAACCCTGTCCTTGTAAAAAAGAAGAATGGGAAATAGAGGATGTGCGTTGACTATACCAGCCTTAATAAGGCATGTCCAAAAGACTCCTTCCCTCTTCCTCGCATAGATCAGGTGGTCGACTCCACCGCTGGGTGCGAAACCCTGTGCTTTCTCGATGCGTACTCCGGTTACCATCAGATCGCAATGAGCTTGGCCGACCAGCTCGCGACGTCTTTCATCACACCTTTCGGCACTTTCTGCTACTCGTCTATGCCGTTCGGGCTGAAAAACGCGGGCGCCACGTTCCAAAGATGCATGCGTCGCGTCTTTGGCGACCTCATCGGCCGACTGGTTGAGGCGTACGTGGACGACATTGTGGTGAAATCCAAGCGCGTCGGTGACTTGATCCCAGACCTCACGGCGGTCTTCGAGAAGCTCTGGCAAAACAAGGTAAAGCTCAATCCCGAGAAGTGCGTTTTCGGCGTTCCGAGGGGCATGCTCCTCGGCTTCGTCGTGTCAAAACGCGGCATCGAGGCAAATCCTGAGAAAATCTCGGCCATCACCGACATGGGGCCTATCCAGAACGTGAAGGGGGTCCAGCGCGTCACAGGGGTGCTTGGCCGCGCTCAGCCGTTTCATCGCCCGACTCGGGGAACGGAGCCTGCCCTTGTACCGCCTGCTGAAGAAGTCGGACCACTTCACCTGGAACACCGAGGCTCAGGAGGCGCTCGACTCGCTCAAGGCGTCGCTGAAAAGTCCACAAATCCTGACCGCCCCAGCAGAAGGAGAGCCCATGCTGCTCTACATCGCGGCAATCACCCACGTGGTAAGCACCGCCCTCGTTGTCGAGCGCAACGAAACCAGGAAGGTCCAGAAGGTGCAGCGCCCAGTGCGGTACCCCCAGATCCAGAAGCTGGTCTACTCGGTCCTCATCACCAAACGGAAGCTCCGACACTACTTTGACGCCCACCCCATCACGGTGGTGTCAAAGTATCCACTCGGTGAAGTGATCCAAAGCCTCGACGCGGAAGGGAGGATAGCCAAATGGGCGCTCAAGCTGATGGGGAAAAACATCACCTACGCCCCGCGGGACGCCATCAAGTCACAAGCGTTGGTCGACTTCGTCGCCGAGTGGACCGAGGCCCAAACTCCCCCGACCTCTGTCGAGCATGAGACGTGGGTCATGTACTTCGACGGGTCGCTTATGAAGGAGGGAGCTGGCGTCGGCCTTGTTTTCGTCTCGCCCCTGGGCGTGCGTATGAAGTACATGGTCCGACTACACTTTCCGGCCTCCAACAACACCGCTGAGTACGAGGCCCTTATCAACGGACTCCGTATCACCCTCGAGTTGGGAATACTGCGTCTTGAGATCCGGGGTGATTCGGAGCTGGTCGTCGACCAGGTGATGAAAGAGTCAAGCTGCGTCAGCCCCAAGATGGCTGCCTACTGCCAGGCGGTCCGCGAGCTGGAAGACAAGTTCCTCGGCCTTGAGCTCAAGCACGTCCCGCGACGATACAACGAAGCGGCCGACACCCTCGCAAAGGCGGCCTCCAACCGGAAGCCCGTCCCCAATGGTGTATTCGCCAAGGCCCAGTACTCCCCATCCGTCCGACTAGACGACGAGCCGCCAGAACCTCCGATACAAGAAGCAACAGAGGTGATGGAAGTCGACGGAGTACCGGAGCCTAACCTCGAAGATCCGGATTGGAGATTCCCGCTCCTCGAGTGGATCGTGCAGGGCAAGCTTCCTCCCGACAAGACTGAGGCTCGGCGGATCGCTCACTGGGCCAAGACGTTCACACTCATCGAGGGGGAACTCTACAGGCGAGGCACCTTCGGCGTCCTAATGCGGTGCATCCCCATCGACCAAGGGAAGGAATTACTGAAAGACATCCATGGTGGAGCCTGTGGACACCACGCCGCACCAAAGACTCTCGTCAGCAAAGCTTTCCGACAAGGGTTCTATTGGCCAACCGCTGTGGCCAACGCCAAAGACATCGTGTGCAGTTGTGAAGGCTGCCAGTTCATCACGCGACAAACTCACCTCCCGGCACAGGCACTGCAGACCATCCCCATCACCTGGCCCTTTGCCGTATGGGGTTTGGATCTAGTCGGGCCCTTGAAGAGAGCGCCCGGGGGCTTCACGCATCTCCTTGTCGCCGTCGACAAGTTCTCCAAATGGATCGAGGCAAGACCTATCAGACGGGTCCGCTCACAGGAAGCTGTCCAGTTCTTCACCGACATCCTCTACCGCTTTGGAGTCCCAAACGCCATCATCACCGACAATGGTACCCAGTTCACGGGCAAGAAGTTTCTCAACTTCTGCGACGACTACAACATCCGAGTAGATTGGGCCGCCGTCAGTCATCCCAAAACCAATGGGCAGTGGAAAGAGCAAATGGCATGATCCTGCAGGGACTGAAGCCACGAATCTTCAAGCGCCTCGAGAAGTTCCGAGCAAGGTGGGTCGCAGAGCTCCCGTCTGTCCTCTGGAGCTTGCGGACTACTCCAAGTCGGGCTACCGGCTGCATGTCCTTCTTCATGGTTCACGGGTCCGAGGCGGTCCTCCCAACAGACCTCGACTACGGCAGCCCGAGGGTTCGAGCCTACGACGACGAAGGGAATCAGACCTCCCTGGAAGACGCCATCGACTAGCTGGATGAAGCACGCAGCATCGCCTTACTCCACTCGGCCAAGTACCAGCAAGCCTTGCGGCGGTACCACGACCGCAACGTCAGAAGCCGGGCGTTTCAAGTCGGTGACTTGGTCCTCCGACGAGTCCAGGACAACCGCGGCCGTCACAAGCTCTCACCGCCATGGGAAGGCCCCTACATCGTCGACCAAGTCCTCCGCCCGGGGACTTTCAAGCTCAAGGACGCCGATGGCCGAGTCCTCTCAAACGCTTGGAACATAGAGCAGCTACGTCGCTTTTACCCTTAAAAGTACCTGTACTTTTCGCTCACAATAATAAATAAAGTGCTGCTCCATCCCGAGTACTTTCTGAACGTGTGGTTGTTTCTGAAACACACTTCGAGCTCCCTAAACTAAGCAGCGGGCGACCCCTTCCTTGCGCAGGGTCGCCCACCGCTCGGGGGCTCCACCCGGGGCCCGGTGCCCCTCCTTTTTCGCAAAAATTCTGGCAAACGATCACTCCCGCGCGTGATCAAGCGGTATACTTTTGCGCTTAAGGGAAAAGAAAGGTTGACTCAAGCGGCTCTGTGATTAAGCCCGTCCAAGTTCCGAGTGCCCACGCTCCCGCAGCTACGGTGCTAGACCTACGGGCAAAATCCAAGCCCTCAGACTGATCTCCTTTTTTTCGAGAGCGATAAGGGAACCGCCTCGACTAGTTGTTGCTTCCGACGTTCCAAGCTGCTGCCTGTCATTCTTTGAACTTCCAAAACTGCTCGGGGGCTGTGAGTCCAAGTGGCGCCACTATACGACTAGGTCGGGCCAAACTCTCGGGTTCCTACGCCCGGTGGCTACGGAACAGGGTCCGGCCGATAAGGCCCTAAAGCGCTCGGAAGAAAACGAAAATGGCAAGCAGCAGATAAGAACACTAGCTTTTTATCAACAGCAAGTCTTTTACAAGGGCACGCCCTACCGGGGGAAAGTTTAGTTCGTTACATTGCAAGATGAAATGGCTAAGTCCCCTATTTTCTATACTATTACAGCCCGAGGTCCTTCAGGGCGATGGCAACCATCTCGTCGGCAAAAGAGGAGGAGTCGGCCTCGATCGCGTCGTACTCCTGGTCCTCATAGCCGGGAGCCCATCCACCTCGCAGGCAGTCCCGCTCCATGCTCGGGTAGTGTGAAAGAAAGATGGCGACGATCTTCCGCGCTACGCTCCGAGTGAGCTCCGAGGCCTGCTCCCGAGTTCTCCCCGGAACAAGGGCGATGCGCTCCGTCAGGGACAACCGGCATCGACGCCGAGCTCCCCCAGCAAACGCTCGACGGCTTGAACCAGAGCCTGGTGGACTCCGGTCTTCTCCTCGAGGGCCTTTTGAGTCCTGCTCGGTCGCCTCCCTCGACTTCTCGAGATCCTCGACCACCCCTGGAGAAATCACCTCGGCCGAGCTATCGCTAAGGAAAGAAAGCAAGAGGAAGGATGGGGGAAAGCACGAAGCTTACTTGTCATCTTCTCCTTCAGTTCACGGCCAACCTGCACCAGCTCCTGGTTCACAGCAAAGGCCTTGGCGACCTCGCTTTTCTCCGACTCCAGCTTGGTTTCCAGGTCGGCCTTCTGAGTTCGGAGGGCTGCACCGGCAAACGAAGTTAAGCAACTCGCGACCACTCGGGAAATGGGAAAAGGAACAATCCGCCAAAAGCACACGGAAGGACAACTCACCGATGATCTCCTTCTCCCGCTTCTCGGCTACTTCCCTGAGGCGTGCCCCCTCATCTGATGCGGCCTTCAACTTTCCAGCCATGTCGACCAGCTGGTTGTTGGCCGTCTTGAGGTCGGTGTCGGCGTGCTGGATGTCCTTCTGGAGATCCGTCACCTTCGCCTTCAGGTCCTCGCTCTCCCGAACGGCGGCCTCCCTTTCCCGACCGGCAGCATCGGCAGCCGCCTGCGCTGCCGCCACCGTCTTCTCAGCCTCAGCCGCCCTCGCCTCGAGGGCGACTCCTGCCTCCTCGGCACGGGCAAGCGCCTCTGCTCCAGCCTGCCGGGCCTTGGTAAGCTGAGCCTCAAGCTGCTCCTTCTCCGCCTTCAGCTGATGGACGGCATGCCACAGCCCGGCTTCCCGACGAAGGAAGCGGGATTTGTCCGAGCTGCACTTCATGATTTCCTGTAAAAAGGCAGAAGCAAAGCAGTGAGACACTCCTAAAGGGGCGCCATCTTAAGACTTGAAAAGGAAACGAGAAAACCCGAAAGCTTACCCGGGCTGGCTGGATGATCATTGTGTTGAAGGTCTCCTTCATGTTATGGAGGCCCTCCGCGAGAAGCTGACACTGCTCCATCTCCGACTTGTCGTCGAGGTCGAAGACAGGACTCCTCGGGTTTTGACGGTCGAACCACTTCAACCGACACTCGCATGGCAGGTTCGGATCATCCTCGATGGATACGAGGGCCTGGAAGTGGCGGTTCATCGTCATCATCCCCGGGGTGTCCGTGAAGGAGTCCGGGACCCCCCTCAGGGGGCTCAGTGGCCTCACGGGCTCCGAGCCCGGCTCCTCGGCATGACGGCCGTCGACCCTCTGAGGGCTATCCACCGGTGAGTCCCCGAGCGTGATGACCTCCGGCGGGACCTCCCCGGAGGAAGGCTCGGGGTCTACGGCAGTCGCCGCCAGAAGGATGGCAATGCTCGGAGAGGCCCCGGACGTCCCCGCCTCCGCCTCCTCGGGGTTGGCCGTGGTCTCCGGAAGGGAAGCGGCCCCGCGGCCGTCTGACCCGGGGGCAGTCTCCTCAGCGCCGGCAAGGGCCGCGTCGTAAAGCAAGGCAACCTCCCCTGCCCCAGGATGACTCGCCATCTCCTGAGGGGCTAGGAGGACTGGCCCCACCAGTTGTTGTTCTAACTCCGCCTGGTACGCCGCGACTTCCGACTCCGTGGGAACGGCCTGCGCGACGACGAGGCCCTCCGGGAGCGCTCCCCCGATTTGTCTCCACTGCCTTGAGGCACCTCCTCTTCAAGGGAGGGCATCTCCCTCCGAGTCACCTCCGCGGCCTGCTCGACCGTGGGCTTCGGCGTCTGCGTTGCCAGGCGCAGCCTCTTCTGCGGCGCCGCCTCGAGTGGCTTGTTAGCCCGACTGGTGCATCAAAGATCAAGGGGCCCGACTGAGGAAGAAGGCAACCACAAGGACAAGAACCACTCGGAAAAGATAGAGCACTACTTACCTCATCGAGATGGTCCGAGTCCGCTTGACGCTTGTCGGCGTCATGTCCGGCAGGGGCGATGGTCTCTTAGTCCTCGCAAGCGCCGTCGGGGCCGGGACCGCCTGCCCGGTTTTGGCACTCCTGCCCAAGAGCGGCGCCACCTCGCCAGTCGGGCCCCCTCCCTCGACCTGGGAGGAATCTGGCTGCCCCGCCACGACTCTCACCAGGACGGAGGGAACCCGCGCCTCCACCGCGGGAGACGCGGGTGAGTCGCCGCTCCCGGCAGGATTCACTTGCCGGGGCGGAAGGGGCGTCAGAGGTGCGTCTCGCCCTTCGCTCTGCGCCCTCGCCACCTGAGGAGCTGGCGGCGGCCACCTGTCATCCCGCGGCGAGGACCTCCTGGGGGAGCGCGACGCCCCCCGACGATGAACCACCCCTGCGGGCGCGCTCTGACGGGTCACGACTCCTGTCCCGACGAGGGGAGGCCGTGTCCCGACGGGAGCCCTTCCGCTCCTCGGACGCGCGACAGGTGGACGGAGGTGTGCGGTCGCGCCGCTCGCGCTGGCTGTCCCCGGCGGACCGGTGAGACAGGCCCGACCGGGAACTTCCGCTCTTCCCTGCGTCCGAATGCGGTGACCTCCCACTCCCGCTGCCTCTTGGCTTCTGTGCCGAGGGCGAGGGCGACGCCACGGCGATGGCTCTGGACTTCGCGGGGGGCGCACCCCCTACTCCTTCTTCTTCGTCATCCTCGTCGTCCTCTTCCGACGAGTCCCCCTCCGCGGGCTCCGACTCGGGGTCCTCATACTCAGGAGACTCTGTAGCCCTTCCCCCTCCTCTTGGCCCGGTCGGCGTTCCTCGACCTCTTGGCCAGCTCACGCTTCTTCCGCTGCTCCCGGTGCTCCTTCCTCTTCTTATCCCTTGCCGCGGCGGCGCGGTTCACCGCCCTGTCCTCGGGAAGGGGCGCTGGGGAGTAAGTGACATCCTCGCTCTTCACCTAAAGGACTCGGGATTATAGGACAAAAAAGAACTTGGGATCAAATTTGAGACAGGCGAACGAACCCTTACGATGGCCTTGGTGTCGGCGTTCGGGAGCATCGGAAGAAGATCCGGCGGCGGGTACTCGAGGTGAGTCCTCCCCACCGCTGCCGTCACTCGGCACCGCACCTCGGCCACCGAGGGCAGGGGATCTGCCGTCACCGTCCCCACCAAGGGGGCCTTGTCCGGGGTCGTCTGCCACATCTGGATGACGCGTCGCCTCAGCGGCACGATACCTCTCGAGAGGTACCCGCCGATGACCTCCGCCATGGACACGTTCTCGGCCCGGAGTCGGCCGAGGGCTTTCCAGGCATTCTTGAGGAGCCTCTCCTGGTTCTTCTTCTCAGGCCCGTATGATCAGTTGTCGGGCGCCTTCTCGAACCATTTTCCGATGTACTCCGGAAGGGGGTTCTTGGGGTCGTTCTTGAGATAGAACCACCCGGGGTGCCAACCCTTGTTCGAGCTCACGAGGGAGCCTAGGATGTAGTCGCCCGATCGCCCTTGCTTCATCTTCAACACGGCGCACCCAATTGTCATGGAGCCGCCGCCTTCGGCGGTATGTAGCGCGAACTTGAAGAAGTACCTGAATAGGTCCCAATGGGCCTCCATCCCCAGGTATCCCTCGCACAACGCCACGAACGCTGCCATCTGCTGGACCCCGTTGGGGTTGATATGCTGGAGCTCCAGCCCGTACTCGTTCAACACGGCCTGGATGAATCTCCCAGTGGGGACGGAGAACCCGCGCTCGAGGAAGGCGACGAAGGAGACGGCATACCCGGGCGGCGGCCGGGGGAAGTCCTCCATGCCCGGTTTCTTCCATTCCTCGGCCTCCGTCAATGGCGGAAGCAGTCCCTCCTTCACAAGCCCCTCTAGCTGCCGAAGCGACACCCTCGAGCGCTCCCAGTTCGACATCACAAGGCCACCAGAGGAAGAAGGCGCTGGCTGGGTGGGGGATTTGGTCTCGCACTGCTTGGAAGAGGGCGAGCGCGACGGCGGTGGAAGATGCGAAAAGGCTAGCGCAGCAACGGCAAGGGAGACGAAACGCGCGACAGAAGGTGAAAGGTTCGGGATGAGGTAAACCCTAGGCGACGGCGGCGCGAGGCTATAAAAGGAGCGGAGCGACGGCGTTAAATGCGTGGGCCCACCTCCGGCTTGGCCGCGACGTGCGCCCATCGCTTCACCTGACGGCCTCAAAAGGCGTGCTCTCCCTCCACGCGGCAGAAAAGCAGGCCGGCACCTTCGCGCTCGGCCCACCAGTGGCCGCGAAAGGATTCGGCCCAACAAGGCACACCCCCGACAAGCTTCGAACCCATCGCGACCCCGGTAACCTCCAACACAAGCTACTCGGATTCAAAGCCTTAACAAGAGCATCAGCTCTTCTCAAGGCTCGGAGGGCTACACCCGGCGGGTGCGCTCGCGCGCCCCCACCGGAAGAATCATGACTCACCACTCCCTCACCACAACTGAACCTGGGCGTGAGTCCTTAACTTCCCCCCAGGCTCGGGGGCTACTGACGAGGGTCCAGATCAGGGGTAACCGATCAAGCCCCTAAACAACGACACGTCGCCAATCAACCCTTCAAAAAACAAGAGCTGAGGCCCTAGATCAAGCGGATCCCCTGTGTCCGAATGACCCTGGGAACGCCTGAGGAGTCTCCACCTCGTCCGGAGAGTCTCCGATTCGCCCGGGGAGTCTCCGATTCGCCCGGCAAGTCTCTGCTTCCGAGGAGTCTCCACCTGGCCTGCAGAGTCTCCGATTCGCCCGGGGAGTCTTTGATTCGCCCGGCAAGTCTCCGCCTCCGAGGAGTCCCCACCTCGCCCGACTGGTCTTCTCGGCTCCACCCCGATTTTGCCCACTCCGGGCCGTACCCACTTGGTACCCGCCGTGTCAGAAAGGGATGGGCGCCTGTCCTTCACCACGGCGGCCACAGGAGCACCCGTCGTGTCCGAACAGGAACACTACAGTCCCGGAGAAGGACACCCGCTCGCCTAGAGGAAGACACCTGGAGCCAGAGGAGGACACCTGGGACCCGAGGAGGACACCTGGAGTGCAAGGAGGCACAGTATAAATCAACCACGACCCGAAAGCTACTCGGAGACTTACCCGAGAAGTCGACTACGCCAACCACCCGGGCGAGTACGATCCCGGGTCAAACGGAGCGCCCACGCCGTCAACACCTGCTCCGCGTACGGCCCGGGACGCAAGGCAAAGCTAAAGACCCCTGTGTTGTAACTCGTCTTGTAACTTTCTCTTTTTACCTTCCCATTTCCTTTACCCCTTGAGACTATAAAAGGGGACAAAGGGGGACCGACCGACGGATCGATCAACAGAGCACTCGCGCGCACACACCCACACAACACACAGGGACTTGGGACCGCTCTCCCTCTCCCGACTAGTTTGTAACCCCTACTACAGACTTGGACTCAAGAACACCGGCTCTCACTGGACGTAGGGTATTACTCTCCGGAGGCCCGAACCAGTATAATCTCCTGTGTCTCTTGAGCCACCATCCGGTGCCCTGACACGCGATCGTAGAAATATTACTTGCCGGCGGTAGAGAACCCCGACAGTTGGCGCGCCAGGTAGGGGTCTTCGCGTGTCGCTTCACTTCACCAGGGTCCGGATGGCCCACGGCGGCGCCCCGCTAGCGCCGGGTGCTCACCTGCGTTTTGGCTCCCTCGACTTCGTCTTCAGCAAGTCGGACGAGCCTCTCATCGGGGCCACATTCGTGTGCCCCAAGCCCACCTTCGACAACGGCCCCACCGTGATCCACGACCAGAAGTCTGAACCTCCACGCGTCGCGACGGGGGCCACCGCCTACGTCCTCGACATGCTAGGTGAGGATCTGGCGGCCGCCCTGGGACGGAGCCCGACCCAGGAGCACTTCCGCAACCTCTCCTACATGGTCACCAACCTCGCCCTCCAAGCTGGGGGGAGAGCAGCTCCTTTGGGACGAGTTCCTCGACTGCTACAACGCCATGTACCTGGAGGGACAGCCGGGCCTGCCACGCGATCCGGTGATCGCCCCGACACCGACGGAGTCCAACCCCTGCACCGCGCCTACCGGCAAAGGCGCGACGGACAAGCAGAACCCGGACCCGCAGGCGAGGCAGGCTCCACCGACGACCCACGACCCCTCCCGGGAATGCTTCATGTGCCACACCCCCGACGGGGATGTGCAATCGGCTAGCAGCTCGACGAGGGACCTACCCCGCCAAACACCGCCCCGGAACGACCCCGCTGGCGATGCTCGGCGGAACCGACTGCAGGAGCTCGACGAGGCCCAGCGTCAACTCGACGACGAGCGCAGGCAGCTCCACCGTGAGCTGGGGAGAAACATGGACGGAGGGGCTGCCCGCGCGCGTGCCTGGGACGTGCACCAGCAGATAGTCAATGACAACAACAACGCAAACGACGCGCCGGTCTTCGGACGAGCATTCCAGAACCTTGCGGCGGCCGCTGTCCTACTTCGCGAGCATCCCGACCCAGCGGCCCCCGAAGATCAAAGGTTCCGTCAACAGCTCTGCACGCTCCTGGAAACCGCGGCGGTCCAGGAGGCCGAAAGCTCCGCGTCACGCCAACGAGGCCCTAGGGAGCACGGCCGGGAGCAGTCGGTGCATCACCACGAAGTCGCGGCAAACAGAGACGCCAGGCGACGAGACGAGCTCCGAGAGCACCAAGAGCACCGCCCATGCCGAGCTTACAACAGGCGGTGCGGAGGCCGCTACGACAGTGGCGAAGACCGGAGCAGAAGTGTGTCTCCTGACCCTAGGGGGCGGTGCGCTTTCGGACCCCACGTCCTCGGCGCCCGTGTCCCTCCACATTTCCGAGCCCCGATGACGGTGCCCAAGTACGACAGAGACACAAACCCCAGCGTCTGGCTGGAGGACTACCGGCTAGCATGCCACGCGGGCGGAGCGCAGGACGACTACTTCATCATCAAGAGCCTCCCCCTCTACCTCGCCGACTCGGCGCGAACATGGTTGGAGCACCTCCCCGACAGGAAAGATCGACAGCTGGGCGCAGCTGCGCGACGCATTCATCGGCAACTTTCAGGGGACCTACACCCGTCCTGGGAACCCCTGGGATCTGCGCAATTGCCTCCAGAGGAGGGATGAAAGCCTGCGTGACTACATCAAGCACTTCTCCAAGCGATGCACCGAGCTGCCGAACACCGCCGACACCGATGTCGTCTCGGCGTTCCGATTCGGAACCACTTGTGCGACCCTCATCCATGAACTAGGGCGCAAGAAGCCACGTACCATCCGAGAGCTCCTCGACATCGCCACCGACTACGCGGATGGGGAAGACGCAGTCGCCGCGACCCTCGATCGATCGCAAAGCAAAGGCAAGCAGTTGGAGGGAGCCGGCGAAGGCGCCTCCACTCAGGCCGACAAGAAAAAGAAGGACAAGCGGCGGCGCGACGGCAACATGGTGGCGGCGGCCGAGCGGAAAACTACCAAACCCAAAGGGAACCCGGCGCCAAAAGATCACTTCGAGAGACTCCTCGAGGCTCCATGCACCAACCATGAGGGCCCTATCAAGCACGCCTTGAAGGACTGCAAACTCATGAAGAGCTTCCTTGCCGGAACCCTGAAGAAGAAACCCCACGAGGTAGCTAAAGATGGAGCCGGGGGTCCGAACGACGATGACAACGGATACCCCAAGGAAGACGGCGCCGTGCTGATGATCGTTGGGGGGTCGGCGGCCTACCCTTCAAAGCGTGATGAGAAGCTGATCTGATGAGAGGTCTGCAAAGTGGAGCCCGTGGTGCCCTCATACCTCAGGTGGTCGGAGGCCCCGATCACTTTCGATCGCTCCGATCATCCCGACCACGTCCCGCAACCAGGAAGGTACTCGCTCGTTGTCGCTCCTCTGTTCGGAACAAAGCGCGTCCACAAGGTGCTGATGGACGGGGGGAGCGGCCTCAACATCCTTTACGCCGAGACGATGAGATGGGGATCCCTCGATCCCGGCTGCGCCCGTCCACGGCGCCCTTCCACGGAGCTGTCCCTGGTGCGAATGCGATGCCCCTCGGGCAGATCGATCTGCCAGTCACTTTCGGGACACCGCGCAACTTCTGGAGGGAGACCCTCACTTTCGAGGTAGTGGGGTTCCCGGGAGTCCAAGGAGGCACAGTATAAATCAACCACCACCCGAAAGCTACTCGGAGACTTACCCGAGAAGTCGACTACGCCAACCACCCGGGCGAGTACGATCCCGGGTCAAACGGAGCGCCCACGCCGTCAACACCTGCTCCGCGTACGGCCCGGGACGCAAGGCAAAGCTAAAGACCCCTGTGTTGTAACTCGTCTTGTAACTTTCTCTTTTTACCTTCCCATTTCCTTTACCCCTTGAGACTATAAAAGGGACAAAGGGGGACCGACCGACGGATCGATCAACAGAGCACTCGCGCGCACACACCCACGCAACACACAGGGACTTGGGACCGCTCTCCCTCTCCCGACTAGTTTGTAACCCCTACTACAGACATGGACTCAAGAACACCGGCTCTCACTGGACGTAGGGTATTACTCTCCGGAGGCCCGAACCAGTATAATCTCCTGTGTCTCTTGAGCCACCATCCGGTGCCCTGACACGCGATCGTAGAAATATTACTTGCTGGTGGTAGAGAACCCCGACAAAAACCTAGCCCGATTCGATGTCCAGATGGCAGAGTTCTAAGGGTTTTACGTTCATCACAAAATCTGCAATAGCAGTTCTTGGTATCGCGGCGATCGAGGTACCCAAACGATATGGTTATGTGGCATTGTTGAGGCGGACATGATTTGTGCTCCCAACCTCAGCATCCTATGTACCATTCCTGCTCTAACCACCTCGATTTGGAAGACGTGTGGACCCAGATATCCTTGGCGGAATTGCCAGATTTCTCTACAACAAACGCTGCATTGTGGGTTGTGGTTAGGGATTTTTTGTAAAAATCTCCATAGGCCCATTTTTCACGATTCATGTTCTGGGCAGTGGGTCATATAATTTTGCAGCCATGGAAAAAAACCTAGCCTGATTCGATGTCCGGATCATAGACTTCTAAAGGTTTTACCTTCCTCACAAAATCTGCAATAGCAGTTCTTGGTATCGCGGCAATCGAGGTACCCAAACGATATGATTATGTGGCATTGTTGAGAAAGACATCATCTGTGCTCCCAATATAAACTTCCTATGCACCATTCCTGCTCTAACCACCTCGATTTGGAAGACGTGTGGACCCAGTTATCCTTGGTGGAATTGCCAGATTTCGCTACAACAAACGCTGCATTGTGGCCTCTGGTTAGGGATTTTTTTGTAAACATCCCTATAGGCCCATTTTTCATGATTCAGGTTCTGGGTAGTGGGTCATGTAATTCTGCAGCCATGGAAAAAAATCTAGCCCGAATAGATGTCCGTATGGCAGAGTTCTAAAGGTTTTACGTTCACCACAAAATCTGCAATAACAGTTATTGGTATCACGGTGATCGAGGTACCCAAACGATATGGTTATGTGGCATTGTTGAGATGGACATGATCTGTGCTCCCAACCTCAACTTTCTATCATTCATGCTCTAACCACCTCAATTTGGAAGACGTGTGGACCCAGATATCCTTGGCGGAATTGCCAGATTTCGCTACAACA
Source organism: Alloteropsis semialata (assembly GCA_004135705.1). Taxonomy (NCBI): domain Eukaryota; kingdom Viridiplantae; phylum Streptophyta; class Magnoliopsida; order Poales; family Poaceae; genus Alloteropsis; species Alloteropsis semialata. The sequence continues at coordinate 34,801 of QPGU01000494.1, read as the reverse complement.
AACGCTACATTGTGGCCTATGGTTAGGGATTTTTTGTAAAAATCCCTATAGGCCCATTTTTCATGATTTAGATTTTGAGGAGCGGGTCATGTAATTCTGCAGCTGTGGAAAAAACCTAACCTGATTCGATGTCCGGATGACAGAGTTCTAAAGGTTTTACGTTCATCACAAAATCTGCAATAGCAGTTCTTGGTATCGTGGCGATCGAGGTACCCAAACGATATGGTTATGTGGCATTGTTGAGACGGACATGATCTGTGCTCCCAACCTCAACATCCTATGTACCATTACTGCTCTAACCACCTCGATTTGAATGACGTGTGGACCCAGATATACTTGGCGGAATTGCCAGATTTCGCTACAACAAACGCTGCTTTGTGGCTTGTGGTTATGGATTTTTTGTAAAAATCCCCATAGGCACATTTTTCATGATTCAGGTTCTGGGCAGTGGGTCATGTATGTCTATAGCCGTGGAAAAAAACCTAGCCTGATTCGATGTCCGGATGGTAGACTTCTAAAGGTTTTACCTTCATCACAAAATCTGCAATAGCAGTTCTTGGTATCACGGCGATCGAGGTACCCAAACGATATGATTATGTGGCATTGTTGAGACGGACATCATCTGTGCTCCCAACCTCAACTTCCTATGCACCATTTCTGCTCTAACCACCTCGATTTGGAAGACGTGTGGACCCAGTATCCTTGGCGGAATTGCCAGATTTCGCTACAACAAACGCTGCATTGTGGCCTGTGGTTAGGGATTTTTTTGTAAAACTCCCTATGGGAACATTTTTCACAATTCAGGTTCTGGGTAGTGGGTCATGTAATTCTGCAGCCATGGAAAAAAACCTAGCCCGATTAGATGTCCGGATGGCAGAGTTCTAAAGGTTTTACGTTCACCACAAAATCTGCAATAGCAGTTATTGGTATCACGGCGATCGAGGTACCCAAACGATATGGTTATGTGGCATTGTTGAGACGGACATGATCTGTGCTCCCAACCTCAAATTCCAATGCACCATTCATGCTCTAACCACCTCGATTTGGAAGACGTGTGGACCCAGATATCCTTGGCGGAATTGCCAGATTTCGCTACAACAAACGCTGCATTGTGGCCTACGGTTAGTGTCGGGGGTAGACCCCCAGGGGTACCCAGCAGGCGGATTGGCCCAACCATCAAAGGACGGCCCAATCCGAGTACATCTGGATCGGTTTGTCGGACTGGCTGGCCCACCAGTCGGGGGCCCACCAGTCGGGCGAACCGAATGGGCGCGACGACGCGCGCAGCAAGGAAAGCACACGGCGTATCCCGCCAGAAGATCGGAGATCAAGATAAACTAGCCGGAATTATAGGGAAAGATATCTGTAATCGTTATAGGATCAAATCCTTGTAATTCGGGTAGGTTACGATCTCTGGCCGACTTGTAACTCAAGGCAGCCGGACTATATAAGGCGCCCTGAGACCCCCCTCCAGAGCACGACATTACGAAAACTACAACCTCTACAACCCTAGGACAGAACCCAACTACGGAGATCCTTCCAGGAACTTCAAACACAGCAATACAATCGCCGCCAACACAGGACGTAGGGTGTTACGTCATCTCGACGGCCCGAACCTGTTCAATCCTTGCGTCTTGTGTTACCATCGACTTCTGATCCTCGATCTGTCCCTCGACAAATCAACCACGTAGGCTACCCTGTGTGGACTGCCGGGTCCAAACATCCGACAGTTGGCGCGCCAGGTAGGGGTTGATCGACGAGATCAATCTACAAGCTCGATGGCAGACTCATCTACAAGCAGATTCCATCTACGTTGGCGTCGACCAGGCCTACGGCGGCGACAACAACTTCTCGCGGCGTCAGACCGTTCCTGTCTACGTGCCCGTGCGTGTGCATGTTGCCGAGTTTTGAGCCAGGACCCTCCGCCGGCGTCAAGCTACATCCTGGAGCTGCCGAGTGCCTTTTTCTCCATCTATCGACGATTCGACTAAGTGTACTTGGAGGAGTACCTGCCCAGGTATCAGTGGAGGAGCAGTCCTGAACCAAAGCCTGCGCCAGATGATTCAATCCGCCTGGAAAATCACCGCATCGATCTGCCACGGCACTCGGCGGCATCGACCTCCAATCCGTCTCCAGGTCCACTCGGCCTCCCCGGTTCGATCTAAAAAAGAAGAAGAAAAAGCCGCGGCGCCCTGATTACCGAGTCAGATGAATATACTCGGAGGAGTACGCGCCCAGCCACTTCAATGACTCGGCGACAAGCGACAGGCCGCCGACGCACGCGTGCACCTGGGCTGCTACACCGCCAATCCGTATATGCCGCTGCGGCGCTGCAGCGACCTGCCAGCGTCGGCTTCGACTACTTGGCCGCGACGACACACAAGGATGACATGACCATTGTCCGACTCAATTACAAATCAAGCTAAGTCATATTTAAATACTTTTTACGATATTTCTCGGTCACCGCATATCTCCATACTTCGCCATATTTCTCCATAATCATCGCCGACTACCCTTGGTTTGTTCCCGACTGCTTATACAGCCCGAGCGCTACACAAGCAGTCGGGCAACACCCAACGGATGTATATTGCATTTTTCTCCATCGTTTATTTCTTTTTCCACTCTTGTACAAGTCGCTAAAGTACTTGGGAAGCACACGCCTTAATCCGTGAAACCTCGACTCTTCCGTACGCCTACGCTCCTACGCGTGCATGCGGCCCAGCTCCCTGCGCTATGGACTACGGCTATCGGGGATCAGGTGCATAAACGTAACAGGATAACTACCCGAGGAAATTAATAGACTTAAAGAGTTGAAAGTAGAAATTCTATTACATACAGCGCCGAATGTTTTTCTCCAGAATTAGTGTTTGCTACACCATATACTACCTATCCTTCATATCTTCATTGCAGGGCACAGGTTTGGATCCCGAGCTTGCCTGTTACGCTCGGGGGCTGGACCACTCCAGCATCGCCGCCAGCTGAGTACTCGAGTCAGTCAGTACTCGGGCTGGTACTACGCTTCACGACGGTCGCTAGCCGAGTGCTTTGCAGCACTCGGGCTGGCGCTACACTCGACGACGGTCGCTAGCAGAGTGCTTTGCAGCACTCGGGCTGGCGCTATGCTCCACGACGGTCGTTAGCCGAGTGCTTTGCAGCACTCGGGCTGGCGCTACACTCCACAAGGATCGCTAGCTGAGTGCTTTTGAGTACTGGGCTGGCGCTATCGCATGACGAGGAAGACGAAGACCACTCGGCGTGCTCAGCCCTCACGCTCGGGGGCTGGCGCCGGGACGACTACTCGGCGTGCTCAGCCCTCACGCTCGGGGGCTGGCGCCGGGACGACCACTCGGCGTGCTCGGCCCTCACGCTCGGGGGCTGGCGCCGGGACAACCACTCGGCGTGCTCGGCCCTCACGCTCGGGGGCTGGCGCCGGGACGACCACTCGGCGTGCTCGGCCCTCACGCTCGGGGGCTGGCGCCGGGACGACCACTCGGCGTACTCAGCCCTCACGCTCGGGGGCTGGCGCCGGGACGACCACTCGGCGTGCTCAGCCCTCGCGCTCGGGGGCTGGCGCCGGGACGACCACTCGGCGTGCTCGGCCCTCACGCTCGGGGGCTGGCGCCGGGACGACCACTCGGCGTGCTCAGCCCTCACGCTCGGGGGCTGGCGCCGGGACGACCACTCGGCGTGCTCGGCCCTCACGCTCGGGGGCTGGCGCCGGGACGACCACTCGGCGTGCTCGGCCCTCACGCTCGGGGGCTGGCGCCGGGATGACCACTCGGCGTGCTCGGCCCTCACGCTCGGGGGCTGGACGCCGAAATTAATGCCGGATGATTTAGCCAGATGCTTCTTGACTAACCCTTGGACCGATTCCTTCGGAATCGCTTCAAGGCTCGGGGGCTACGGCCAACGGACGCACCTCGCGGCGCATCCGTTGATCATTCGGCGACCTCTGAAGAAGGCTACTAACCCTTGGACCGATTCCTTCGGAATCGCTTCAAGGCTCGGGGGCTACGGCCAACGGACGCACCTCGCGGCGCATCCGTTGGTTGACAGCTCTTTTCTCTCCAGTATCACGCGGTTTCGCTTCCAACTGCAGCAGGCTCGACGCTCATCGGGCAGCACGACCTCGCCGACTTGTCCCTCAACCACGTACTACTCGGGGGCTTGTCGGGGGTAGACCCCCAGGGGTACCCAGCAGGCGGATTGGCCCAACCATCAAAGGACGGCCCAATCCGAGTACATCTGGATCGGTTTGTCGGACTGGCTGGCCCACCAGTCGGGGGCCCACCAGTCGGGCGAACCGAATGGGCGCGACGACGCGCGCAGCAAGGAAAGCACACGGCGTATCCCGCAAGAAGATCGGAGATCAAGATAAACTAGCCGGAATTATAGGGAAAGATATCTGTAATCGTTATAGGATCAAATCCTTGTAATTCGGGTAGGTTACGATCTCTGGCCGACTTGTAACTCAAGGCAGCCGGACTATATAAGGCGCCCTGAGACCCCCCTCCAGAGCACGACATCTACGAAAAACTACAACCTCTACAACCCTAGGACAGAACCCAACTACGGAGATCCTTCCAGGAACTTCAAACACAGCAATACAATCGCCGCCAACACAGGACGTAGGGTGTTACGTCATCTCGACGGCCCGAACCTGTTCAATCCTTGCGTCTTGTGTTACCATCGACTTCTGATCCTCGATCTGTCCCTCGACAAATCAACCACGTAGGCTACCCTGTGTGGACTGCCGGGTCCAAACATCCGACAGTTAGGGATTTTTACATTTGTAAAAATCCCTATAGGCCCATTTTTCGCAATTCAGGTTCTGGGTAGTTGGTCATGTAATTCTGCAGCCATGGAAAAAAACCTAGCCCGATTAGATGTCCGTATGGCAGAGTTCTAAAGGTTTTACGTTCACCACAAAATCTGCAATAGCAGTTATTGGTATCGCGGCGATCGAGGTACCCAAACGATATGGTTATGTGGCATTGTTGAGACGGACATGATCTGTGCTCCCAACCTCAACTTCCAATGCACCATTCATGCTCTAACCACCTCGATTCGGAAGACGTGTGGACCCAGATATCCTTGGCGGAATTGCCAGATTTCGCTACAACAAACGCTGCATTGTGGCTTGTGGTTAGGGATTGTTAACACCGAAATTTGGTAATTTTATGGCCCGTGAAGTCCCTAAAATAAAGCCGATAATTTAAGGAAAATCAAGTCACGAGCGGTGGATTCCATGATACATATCAAGGAAAGATATCAGCTTAATGGAAATAATTATTGCAAGCTTGGCCTAATATTGTCTGCATACGGAAGTATGTCCAGGAGGAAAGTCCTTGCAATATATTTGCATGCTGGAGATTACGCGTGAGACAAGAAAAGAAATATTTTATTATTGTTTGGCCGGGCAACGCAACGGGATTAAAGCAGCATATCTGTTGATACATAGCTGGACATCGCGCGTGAAAGGATTAGCACTATGGCCGGAATATTTTATTGTTTTTATCAGGGGCAACAGATATGAATGGCTAGCAGGCGGCGAGATGTAACGTATTAAATAAATAAGGTAGATGAGTTATATTCGGTTTAGGCTTAAGAGTTCTATTTTTGTACGCGAAGTCCAGCAACCCTATAAATATAAAGGGTCATGGCAGCTTGTAAGCTTATCTCTCGATCAATACACAAACTGGCATCACGCCAAAACCTTAGGAACCATGTAGCTTATCGACGAGTTCTTCAGCAAGCTGGGCTGCATCAGTCTTCGATCTCCAGTCTGCCGCGAGTTCCGTCACCCGGATCGATCCAAGCTTTGATCTGAGGCGCATCGCCCTCTTCTCGTTTGGATGGTTCAACTACCGAATTAGCGTAAGCTTTGAATTGAGGCGCATCGCCCTTTCTCGTTTATGCTGTTCAACGTAACATGTCGGCTTTACTTTGCTTATTCAATATAATAGCCGATCTGTTACTGACGGGCTGTTCTTCGAGTTTTCGGGTTTGGTCTAGATTCCCTACGTCGGAGCTAGATTTATCTTGATTATTAGAAGGCAGCTTATGCGGTTGTTTGGAGTTTTTAGATTGATTTAGATCTGCGCCATGTGAATTGATCTGACTCTTCAAACAGCTATGAGCATTGGTTTAGTCCGATTTGAGCTGACAATATCGTTCCAGGTCCGATTCATCTTTATAGGCTTAATCTGGTTGTTCTTTGAATATCAGGTTTGATCTAGATTCCCTACGTCGGAGCTAGATCCTTCTTGATTATTAGAAGGCAGCTTATACTGTTGCTTGGAGTTGCTAGATTGGTTTAGATCTACGCCATGTGAGTCAATCTGTTTCTTCAACAACTGTGAATATTGGAACGATCTTGTTACTGTTCTATCAGGATGATTATCATTGCGAGCTTCCTGTCCAAGAGATTAGGCAGGAGGGACAACATATCGGCTCTCACAGCTTATTGAATATATTGCAACGGACAAAGCCGATCTGTTATTATGATTGCATCAAGATTAGCTGCGGGAGAGCTGTCTTTATTATATCTGCGAGCAATTACGTGAGGCAATGGTACCACCGATTTATCTTTGGATTGCCAAGATTGGTTTAGATTCCCTACGTCGGAGCTGGGTTTCTCTTGGTTATTCAGTGATTAATCGTTTATTGGGTTGTTCTTCGAGCTTTCGGGTTTGATCTAGATTCCCTACGTCGGAGCTAGATTTATCTTGGTTATTCGAAGGCAGCTTATTCGGTTGTTTGAGGTTGCTAGATTGATTTAGATCTACGCCATGTGAATTAATCTGATTCTTCAACAGCTATGAGAGATCGGAAAGCTAGCAGATGTATTAGAGATGATGATCAAGCAGTTAAGATGATGAACAGCGTATCGGCCTTATTCTGTACTGGTTATATTCTGCAAAGGCATGGCCGGTTCGCTATATGATATCGATCATGCTCCTTGTCAGTTGAATGGTCAAACTGACTGGCACGCCCCGAATTTCAAGATACAGGACCTGCGCCGGAGTTAAGCAAATCTCCCAGGCCTTCGTGTTGCATGCATGGAAATCCACTGGCCGGGTTTTTTGCGTCAACATATTTTGGCACGCCCAGTGGGACCACATCGTTTGATTTAAAGTCAGATACATCTACAAATTATTATATCAGTAGGTTCTTGGTTGCGGGGAATCATATGCTGGATTTCAGTTTCGATATTATTTGAAGCAGCAAGAAGAATCGGCTATGGAATAATTCATGATTATATTATATTCCAAAATTAAAAGCCGATGAAATTGGTGGGATATCTACCTCTCATATGACAGTCACGCCTGGATTTCTCATGATGGAATATTATCAAAATTGTCAAGAAAATCTTAGACGTGATTGCTTCGACCGTCGGACTTTTATTATTAAAATATCGGCTCCAGAAGTACTAGATTCATTAGCAATTGGTATTGCTGTTGATTTGTTTAGATTAATTTTTAACTAATGGCCGATAGAAGGGTCCGATGGAGATAACCCGGAGTCCGATGGGTCAATACAAAGGCATCAAATCATCAAGCCGTTACATTATTGCGTCATGAAGACAGCCGATGCCATCAAGAGAGTTAGCATGAAACACGTGCGTGCAAGGTGAATGGTGCATGGCTGATATGGGCTAATCACTACCATTAGAGGCATGGCCGATGCATTAGACATCCTAGCCGGTGATATAATAAAAAATGATGGTAACCTTCAATTTCATCGAGAACAGAGGCTACTACAAGCACGTCAGCATCGGAGGTACCACTAGGATGTATTGTGAATGCATCGGCAACGGAAGCCACGACAAGAGCACATTAGCGACAACACGTCGGCAGATTCCATTAAGGCTGACATCCGATTCAATTTTGGTTCAGCTAATATTCAACAGTGATATATCAATCGGATTCGGCTATCCTGACCATCGATAGTAAAAATATACTGAGGTTGTGTTATCTTTTGTGGAGGCAATCAAAAAGATTAAGCGCTATTAAAATACTCAGGAAGTTTGCACGCAGAGGAAAGGTGCGAGATACATGACCGGATTGACTATCGGACTGCAGCAGCTGTAGATAGAGTATCGGCCTGAAATAACCAAAACCTTATTACGTGGCCGATAATAAAGTTTATTTGTGTCGGTGTGTCGATTGCAGGATACAGTCCTTCTCAAGTACCAATGGATCCGATATATATGAATATTCTCGCAGGCGATCAAAGAGATGCTGATAGCTGAAGATGTCTCGATTTTTCCATCGGCCAGGGAATGAAATATACCTTCTGATGGATTTAACAGTTCTCCTGGATCCCTTCAATGGATCAGGTTGATCGGACCAGGCTGGATAGTACAATGAGGTCCGATGGAGACTGAGGGTGTCCTTCGACCAGGTTGATCGGACCAGGCTGGTCTACCCGTCATTGGTTAAAGGGGTAGAGAAGTGCATTAGCCGATCATTTGGAGAGAAGCGTCAGCTATCAGAATAATCGTCGTCGGCTGTAATACTTCACATTGGAAAGCTAGCGCTGCTCCTTGAAGGGCCGATGGGGTTACATTAATACACTATCAGCTGCACAGTCCGATTCATAATAAAGAGCAGACTGAACATTCAGCCGATGACCTTGTTGTCTAGAGCTGTACACCACCAGCTGCTTCCGTCAGCATACCACGATGGGACCTGAGCATATTAGTGCATCGGACCATTTATCGGACATTAGCACACCTGAGCATATCAGTGCATCGGACCATTTATCGGACATTAGCACATCAGTGCATACCAGTGCATCGGACCAGTTACTCTTTATATCCGACAGCCGATTAACTCTCGGCTCTAATAAGTCAAGCATATGAGGAAGTCGGTAATCGAGACCAATCGGCTGATTAATGGCCCATATATTACTATGATGCTGGAAAGCTGATAGCCGATGGAGGAGTCGATGGAGGTCTGATGATATAGCTTGCGAGTCCGATGATTTGGATTTTGAAGGTCCGATGGCAACATGAGGTCCGATCAGTTTATTCTTGTCAAATAAAAGATTATATCGCCTGGAAGAAAAGTTTATCGGCTGGAAGAATAAATAATTCGAAGCATGAAGAATTCATACTTCGAACTGGGGGGGCCTGTGTTAACACCGAAATTTGGTAATTTTATGGCCCGTGAAGTCCCTAAAATAAAGCCGATAATTTAAGGAAAATCAAGTCACGAGCGGTGGATTCCATGATACATATCAAGGAAAGATATCAGCTTAATGGAAATAATTATTGCAAGCTTGGCCTAATATTGTCTGCATACGGAAGTATGTCCAGGAGGAAAGTCCTTGCAATATATTTGCATGCTGGAGATTACGCGTGAGACAAGAAAAGAAATATTTTATTATTGTTTGGCCGGGCAACGCAACGGGATTAAAGCAGCATATCTGTTGATACATAGCTGGACATCGCGCGTGAAAGGATTAGCACTATGGCCGGAATATTTTATTGTTTTATCAGGGGCAACAGATATGAATGGCTAGCAGGCGGCGAGATGTAACGTATTAAATAAATAAGGTAGATGAGTTATATTCGGTTTAGGCTTAAGAGTTCTATTTTTGTACGCGAAGTCCAGCAACCCTATAAATATAAAGGGTCATGGCAGCTTGTAAGCTTATCTCTCGATCAATACACAAACTGGCATCACGCCAAAACCTTAGGAACCATGTAGCTTATCGACGAGTTCTTCAGCAAGCTGGGCTGCATCAGTCTTCGATCTCCAGCCTGCCGCGAGTTCCGTCACCCGGATAGATCCAAGCTTTGATCTGAGGCGCATCGCCCTCTTCTCGTTTGGATGGTTCAACTACCGAATTAGCGTAAGCTTTGAATTGAGGCGCATCGCCCTTTCTCGTTTATGCTGTTCAACGTAACATGTCGGCTTTACTTTGCTTATTCAATATAATAGCCGATCTGTTACTGACGGGCTGTTCTTCGAGTTTTCGGGTTTGATCTAGATTCCCTACGTCGGAGCTAGATTTATCTTGATTATTAGAAGGCAGCTTATGCGGTTGTTTGGAGTTTCTAGATTGATTTAGATCTGCGCCATGTGAATTGATCTGACTCTTCAAATAGCTATGAGCATTGGTTTAGTCCGATTTGAGCTGACAATATCGTTCCAGGTCCGATTCATCTTTATAGGCTTAATCTGGTTGTTCTTTGAATATCAGGTTTGATCTAGATTCCCTACGTCGGAGCTAGATCCTTCTTGATTATTAGAAGGCAGCTTATACTGTTGCTTGGAGTTGCTAGATTGGTTTAGATCTACGCCATGTGAGTCAATCTGTTTCTTCAACAACTGTGAATATTGGAACGATCTTGTTACTGTTCTATCAGGATGATTATCATTGCGAGCTTCCTGTCCAAGAGATTAGGCAGGAGGGACAACATATCGGCTCTCACAGCTTATTGAATATATTGCAACGGGCAAAGCCGATCTGTTATTATGATTGCATCAAGATTAGCTGCGGGAGAGCTGTCTTTATTATATCTGCGAGCAATTACGTGAGGCAATGGTGCCACCGATTTATCTTTGGATTGCCAAGATTGGTTTAGATTCCCTACGTCGGAGCTGGGTTTCTCTTGGTTATTCAGTGATTAATCGTTTATTGGGTTGTTCTTCGAGCTTTCGGGTTTGATCTAGATTCCCTACGTCGGAGCTAGATTTATCTTGGTTATTTGAAGGCAGCTTATTCGGTTGTTTGAGGTTGCTAGATTGATTTAGATCTACGCCATGTGAATTAATCTGATTCTTCAACAGCTATGAGAGATCGGAAAGCTAGCAGATGTATTAGAGATGATGATCAAGCAGTTAAGATGATGAACAGCGTATCGGCCTTATTCTGTACTGGTTATATTCTGCAAAGGCATGGCCGGTTCGCTATATGATATCGATCATGCTCCTTGTCAGTTGAATGGTCAAACTGACTGGCACGCCCCGAATTTCAAGATACAGGACCTGCGCCGGAGTTAAGCAAATCTCCCAGGCCTTCGTGTTGCATGCATGGAAATCCACTGGCCGGGGTTTTTTTTTTTGCGTCAACAGGGATTTTTTGTAAAAATCCCCATAGGCCCATTTTTCACGATTCAGGTTCTGGGCAGTGGGTCATGTAATTCTACAGCCGTGGAAAAAAACCTAGCCCGATTCGATGTCCGGATGACAGAGTTCTAAAGGTTTTACGTTCATCACAAAATCTGCAATAGCAGTTCATGGTATCGCGTCGATCGGGGTATCCAAACGATATGGTTATGTGGCATCCTATGTACCATTCCTGCTCTAACCACCTCGATTTGGAAGACGTGTGGACCCAGATATACTTGGCGGAATTGCCAGATTTTGCTACAACAAACGCTGCATTGTGGCTTGTGGTTAGGGATTTTTTTGTAAAAATCCCCATAGGCCCATTTTTCACGATTCAGGTTCTGGGCAGTGGGTCATGTAATTCTACAGCCGTGGAAAAAAACCTAGCCCGATTCGATGTCCGGATGACAGAGTTCTAAAGGTTTTACGTTCATCACAAAATCTGCAATAGCAGTTCATGGTATCGCGTCGATCGGGGTATCCAAACGATATGGTTATGTGGCATCCTATGTACCATTCCTGCTCTAACCACCTCGATTTGGAGGACGTGTGGACCCAGATATACTTGGCGGAATTGCCAGATTTCGCTACAACAAACGCAGTATTGTGGCCTGTGGTTAGGGATTTTTTTGTACAAATCCCTATAGGCCCATTTTTCACGATTCAGGTTCTGGGTAGTGGGTCATGTAATTCTACAGCCATGGAAAAAACCTAGCCCGATTAGATATTCGGATAGCAGAGTTCTAAAGGTTTTACGTTCACCACATAATCTGCAATAGCGGTTATTGGTATCGCGGCAATCGGGGTACCCAAACGAAATGGTTATGTGGCATTATTGAGACGGACATCATCTGTGCTCCCAACCTCAACTTCCTATGCACCATTCCTGCTCTAACCACCTCGATTTGGAAGACGTGTGGACCCAGATATCCTTGGCGGAATTGCCAGATTTCGCTACAACAAACGCTGCATTGTGGCCTGTGGTTAGGGATTTTTTTGTAAATATCCCTATAGGCCCATTTTTCATGATTCAGATTTTGAGGAGTGGGTCATGTAATTCTGCAGCCATGGAAAAAAACCTAGCCTGATTCATCACAAAATCTGCAATAGCAGTTCTTGGTATCGCGGCGATCGGGGTACCCAAACGATATGGTTATGTGGCATTATTGAGATGGACATCATCTGTGCTCCCAACCTCAACTTCCTATGCACCATTCCTGCTCTAACCACCTCGATTTGGAAGACGTGTGGACCCAGATATCCTTGGCGGAATTGCCAGATTTCGCTACAACAAACGCTGCATTGTGGCCTGTGGTTAGGGATTTTTTGTAAAAATCTCCATAGGCCCATTTTTCACGATTCAGGTTCTGGGGGATGGGTCATATAATTCTGCAGACTTGGAAAAAAACCTAGCCCGATTCGATGTCCGGATGGCAGAGTTCTAAAGGTTTTACGTTCATCACAAAATCTGCAATAGCAGTTCTTGGTATCGCGGCGATCGAGGTACCCAAACAATATGGTTATGTGGCATTGTTGAGACAGACATGATCTGTGCTCCCAACCTCAACATCCTATGTACCATTCCTGCTCTAACCACCTCGATTTGGAAGACGTGTGGACCCAGATATCCTTGGCGGAATTGCCAGATTTCGCAACAACAAACGCTGCATTGTGGTTTGTGGTTATGGATTTTTTGTAAAAATCCCCATAGGCCCATTTTTCACGATTTAGGTTCTGGGCAGTGGTTCATGTAATTCTGCAGCCGTGGAAAAAAACCTAGCCCGATTCGATGTCCGGATGACAGAGTTCTAAAGGTTTTACGTTCATCACAAAATCTGCAATAGCAGTTCATGGTATCGCGGCGATCGGGGTATCCAAACGATATGGTTATGTGGCATTGTTGAGACGGACATGATCTGTGCTCCCAACCTCAACATCCTATGTACCATTCCTGCTCTAACCACCTCGATTTGGAAGACGTGTGGACCCGGACATCCTTTGCGGAATTGCCAGATTTCGCTACAACAAACGCTGTATCGCGGCCTGTGGTTAGGGATTTTTCGCTACAAAAAATCCCCATATTCCCATTTTTCACGATTCAGGTTCTGGGGAGTGGGACATGTAATTCTGCAGCAGTGGAAAAAACCTCTCCCGATTTGATGTCCGGATGGCAGAGTTCTTAAGGTTTTACGTTCATCACAAAATCTGCAATAGCAGTTCTTGGTATCGCGGCGATCGAGGCACCCAAACGATAACATTATGTGACATTGTTGAGACAGACATCATCTGTGCTCCTAACCTCAACTTCCTATGCACCTATCCTGCTCTAACCACCTTGATTTGGAAGACGTGTGGACCCAGATATCCTTGGCGGAATTGCTAGATTTCGCTACAATAAACGCTGCATTGTGGCCTGTGGTTAGGGATTTTTTTATACAAATCCCTATTGGCCCATTTTTCACGATTCAGGTTCTGGGTAGTGGGTCATGTAATTCTGCAGCCATGGAAAAAACCTAGCCCGATTAGATATTCGGATGGCAGAGTTCTAAAGGTTTTACGTTCACCACATAATCTGCAATAGCGGTTATTGGTATCGCGGCAATCGGGGTACCCAAACGAAATGGTTATGTGGCATTGTTGAGATGGACATCATCTGTGCTCCCAACCTCAACATCCTATGTACCATTCCTGCTCTAACCACCTCGATTTGGAGGACGTGTGGACCCAGATATACTTGGCGGAATTGCCAGATTTTGCTACAACAAACGCTGCATTGTGGCTTGTGGTTAGGTATTTTTTGTAAAAATCCCCATAGGCCCATTTTTCATGATTCAGGTTCTGGGCAGTGGGTCATGTAATTCTGCAGCCGTGGAAAAAAACCTAGCCCGATTCGATGTCCGGAAGGTAGACTTCTAATGGTTTTACGTTCATCACAAAATCTGCAATAGCAGTTCTTGGTATCACGGCGATCGAGGTACCCAAACGATAACATTATGTGACATTGTTGAGACAGACATCATCTGTGCTCCTAACCTCAACTTCCTATGCACTATTCCTGCTCTAACCACCTCGATTTGGAAGACGTGTGGACCCAGATATCCTTGGCGGAATTGCTAGATTTCGCTACAATAAACGCTGCATTGCGGCATGTGATTAGGGATTTTTTGTTGAAATCCCCATAGGCCCATTTTTTACAATTCAAGTTCTGGGGAGTGGGTCATGTAATTCTGCAGCCATGAAAAAATCCCCATAGGCCCATTTTTCATGATTCAGGTTCTGGGGACTGGGTCATGTCATTCTGCAGCCGTGGAAAAAGACCTATCCCGATTCGATGTCCGGATGGCAGAGTTCTAAAGGTTTTACGTTTATCACAAAATCTGCAATAGCAGTTCTTGGTATCGCGGCGATCGAGGTATCCAAACGATATGGTTATGTGGCATTATTGAGACAGACATCATCTATGCTCCCAACCTCAACTTCCTATGCACCATTCCTGCTCTAACCATCTCGATTTGTAAGACGTGTGGACCCAGATATCCTTTGGTGGAATTACCAGATTTCACTACAACAAACGCTGCATTGCGGCATGTGGTTAGGGATTTTTTGTAAAAATCTCCATGGGTCCATTTTTCACGATTCAGGCTCTGGGGAGTGGGTCATGTAATTCCGCAGTTATGGAAAAAACTTAGCCCGATTCGATGTTCGGATGGCAGAGTTCTGAAGGTTTTATGTTCATCACAAAATCTGCAATAGCAGTTCTTGGTATCGCGGCGATCGAGGTACCCAAACGATATGGTTATGTGGAATTGTTGAGACGGACATCATCTATGCTCCCAACCTCAACTACCTATGCACCATTCCAGCTCTAACCACCTCAATTTGGAAGACGTGTGGACTCAGATATCCTTGGCGGAATTGCCAAATTTCGCTACAACAAACGCTGCATTGTGGCCTGTGGTTAGGGATTTTTTGTAAAAATCCCCATAGGCCCATTTATCACGATTCAAGTTCTGGGGGGTGGGTCATGTCATTCTGCAGCCGTGGAAAAAACCTATCCCGATTAGACGTCCGGATGGCAGAGTTCTTAAGGTTTTACATTCATCACAAAATCTGCAATAGCAGTTCTTGGTATCGCGGCGATCGAGGTACCCAAACGATATGGTTATGTGGCATTATTGAGATGGACATCATCTATGCTCCCAACTTCATATGCACCATTCCAGCTCTAACCACCTGATTTGGAAGACGTGTGGACCCAGATATCCTTTGGCGGAATTGCCAGATTTCGCTACAACAAACGCTGCATTGCGGCATGTGGTTAGGGATTTTTTTTTGAAATCCCAATAGGCCCATTTTTCACAATTCAAGTTCTGGTGAGTGGGTCATGTAATTCTACAGCCATGGAAAAAAACTTAGCTCGATTCGATGTCTGGATGGCAGAGTTCTAAAGGTTTTACGTTTATCACAAAATCTGCAGTAGCAGTTCTTGGTATCGCGGCGATCGAGGTATCCAAACGATATGGTTATGCGGCATTGTTGAGACGGACATCATCTGTGCTCCCAACCTCAACTGCCTATGCACCATTTCTGCTTTAACCACCTCGATTTGGAAGACGAGTGGGCCCGGACATCCTTTGCGGAATTGCCAGATTTCGCTACAACAAACGCTGTATCGCGGCCTGTGGTTAGGGATTTTTCGCTACAAAAAATCCCCATATTCCCATTTTTCACGATTCAGGTTCTGGGGAGTGGGACATGTAATTCTGCAGCAGTGGAAAAAACCTCTCCCGATTTGATGTCCGGATGGCAGAGTTCTAAAGGTTTTACATTCATCACAAAATCTGCAATAGCAGTTCTTGGTATCGCGGCGATCGAGGTACACAAATGATATGGTTATGTCTTATTGTTGAGATGGACATCATCTGTGCTCCCAACCTCAACTTTCTATGCACCATTCCTGCTCTAACCACCACGATTTGGAAGACGTGTGGACCCAGATATCCTTTGGCGGAATTGCCAGATTTTGCTACAACAAAAGCTGCATTGTGGCATGTGGTTAGCGATTTTTTGTTAAAATCCCCATAGACCCATTGTTCACAATTCAGGCTCTGGGGAGTGGGTCATGTAATTCTGCAGCCGTGGAAAAAAACTAGCCCGATTCGATGTCCGGATGGCAGAGTTCTATAGGTTTTACGTCCATCACAAAATTTGCAATAGCAGTTCTTGGTATCGCGGCGATCGAGGTACCCAAATGATATGGTTATGTGGCATTGTTGAGACGGACATCATCTATGCTCCCAACCACAACTTCCTATGCACCATTCCTGCTCTAACCACCTCAATTTGGAAGACTAGTGGACCCAGATATCCTTGGCGGAATTGCCAGATTTCGCTACAACAAACGCTGCATTGTGGCCTGTGGTTAGGCATTTTTTGTAAAAATCCCCATAGGCCCATTTTTCATGATTCAGGTTCTGGGGACTGGGTCTTGTCATTCTGCAGCCGTGGAAAAAGACCTATCCCGATTCGATGTCCGGATGGCAGAGTTCTGAAGGTTTTACGTTTATCACAAAATCTGCAATAACAGTTCTTGGTATCGTGGCGATCGAGGCACCCAAACGATATGGTTATGTGGCATTGTTGAGACGGACAACATCTATGCTCCTAACTTCATATGCACCATTCCAGCTCTAACCACCTGATTTGGAAGACGTGTGGACCCAGATATCCTTTGGCGGAATTGCCAGATTTCGCTACAACAAACGCTGCATTGCGGCATGTGATTAGGGATTTTTTGTTGAAATCCCCATAGGCCCATTTTTCACAATTCAAGTTCTGGGGAGTGGGTCATGTAATTCTACAGCCATGAAAAAAAACTTAGCTCGATTCGATGTCCGGATGGCGGAGTTCTAAAGGTTTTACGTTTATCACAAAATCTGCAATAGTAGTTCTTGGTATCGCGGCGATCGAGGTATCCAAACGATATGGTTATGTGGCATTATTGAGACGGACATCATCTGTGCTCCCAACCTCAACTTCCTATGCACCATTCCTGCTCTAACCATCTCGATTTGTAAGACGTGTGGACCAAGATATCCTTTGGTGGAATTACCAGATTTCACTACAACAAACGCTGCATTGCGGCATGTGGTTAGGGATTTTTTGTAAAAATCCCC
>QPGU01000494.1:0-15431 GCA_004135705.1 Alloteropsis semialata | reverse complement strand
TGCACCATTCTGCTTTAACCACCTCGATTTGGAAGACGAGTGGACCCGGACATCCTCTGCGGAATTGCCAGATTTCGCTACAACAAACGCTGTATCGCGGCCTGTGGTTAGGGATTTTTTGCTACAAAAAATTCCCATAGGCCCATTTTTCATGATTCAGGTTCTGAGGAGTGGGTCATGTAATTTTGTAGCCGTGGAAAAAAACCTAGCCCGATTCGATGTCCGGATGGCAGAGTTCTAAAGGTTTTACGTTCATCACAAAATCTGCAATAGGAGTTCTTGGTATCGCGACGATCGAGGAACCCGAACGATATGGTTATGTGGCATTGTTGAGACGGACATCATCTGTGCTCCCAACCTCAACTTCGTATGCACCATTCCTGCTCTAACCATCTCGATTTGTAAGACGTGTGGACCCAGATATCCTTTGGCGGAATTGCCAGATTTCGCTACAACAAACGCTGCATTGCGGCATGTGATTAGGGATTTTTTGTTGAAATCCCCATAGGCCCATTTTTCACAATTCAAGTTCTGGGGAGTGGGTCATGTAATTCTACAGCCATGGAAAAAAACTTAGCTCGATTCGATGTCTGGATGGCAGAGTTCTAAAGGTTTTACGTTTATCACAAAATCTGCAATAGCAGTTCTTGGTATCGCGGCGATCGAGGTATCCAAACGATATTGTTGAGACGGACATCATCTGTGCTCCTAACCTCCACTTCCTATGCACCATTCCTACTCTAACCACCTCAATTTGGAAGACGTGTGGACCCGGATATCCTTGGCGGAATTGCCAGATTTCGCTACAACAAACGCTGCATTGAGGCATGTGGTTAGGGATTTTTTTCTTAAAATCCCCATAGGCCCATTTTTCACAATTCAAGTTCAGGGGAGTGGGCCATGTAATTCTACGTCCGTGGAAAACAACATAGCCCGATTCGATGTCGGGATGGCAGAGTTCTAAATGTTTTACGTTCATCACAAAATCTGCAATAGCAATTCTTGGTATCGCAGCGATCGAGGTACCCAAACGATATGGTTATGTGGCATTGTTGAGATGGACATCATCTGTGCCCCCAACCTCAACTTCCTATGCACCATTTCTGCTTTAACCACATCGATTTGGAAGACGAGTGGACCCGGACATCCTTTGCGGAATTGCCAGATTTCGCTACAACAAACGCTGTATCGCGGCCTGTGGTTAGGGATTTTTTGCTACAAAAAATTCCCATAGGCCCATTTTTCATGATTCAGGTTCTAAGGAGTGGGTCATGTAATTTTGTAGCCGTGGAAAAAAACCTAGCCCGATTCGATGTCCGTATGGCAGAGTTCTAAAGGTTTCACGTTCATCACAAAATCTGCAATAGGAGTTCTTGGTATCGCGGCGATCAAGGTACCCGAACGATATGGTTATGTGGCATTGTTGAGACGGACATCATCTGTGCTTCCAACCTCAACTTCGTATGCACCATTCCTGCTCTAACCATCTCGATTTGTAAGACGTGTGGACCCAGATATCCTTTGGCGGAATTGCCAGATTTCGCTACAACAAACGCTGCATTGCGGCATGTGATTAGGGATTTTTTGTTGAAATCCCCATTGGCTCATTTTTCACAATTCAAGTTCTGGGAGTGGGTCATGTAATTCTGCAGCCATGAAAAAAAACTTAGCTCGATTCGATGTCCGGATGGCAGAGTTCTAAAGGTTTTACGTTTATCACAAAATCTGCAATAGCAGTTCTTGGTATCGCGGCGATCGAGGTATCCAAACGATATGGTTATGTGGCATTGTTGAGACGGACATCATCTGTGCTCCCAACCTCAACTTCCTATGCACCATTCCTGCTCTAACCATCTCGATTTGTAAGACGTGTGGACCCAGATATCCTTTTGCGGAATTGCCAGATTTCGCTACAACAAACGCTGCATTGCGGCATGTGGTTAGGGATTTTTTGTTAAAATCCCCATAGGCCCATTTTTCATGATTCAGGCCCTGGGGAGTGGGTCATGTAATTCTGCAGCTGTGGAAAAAAACAACCCCGATTCGATGTTCGGATGGCAGAGTTCTAAAGGTTTGACATTCATCACAAAATCTGCAATAGCGGTTCTTGGTATCGCCGTGATCGAGGTACCCAAACGATATGGTTATGTGGCATTGTTGAGACGGACATCATCTGTGCTCCCAACCTCAACTTCCTATGCACCATTCCTGCTCTAACCACCTCAATTTGGAAGACGTGTGGACCCATATATCCTTGGCGGAATTACCAGATTTCGCAACAACAAACGCTGCATTGAGGCATGTGGTTAGGGATTTTTTTGTTAAAATCCCCATAGGCCCATTTTTCACAATTCAAGTTCTGGGGAGTGGGTCATGTAATTGTACATCCGTGGAAAACAACCTAGCCCGATTCGATGTCCGGATGGCAGAGTTCTAAAGGTTTTACGTTCATCACAAAATCTGCGATAGAAATTCTTGGTATCACAGCGTTCGAGGTACCCAAACGATATGGTTATGTGGCATTGTTAAGATGGACATCATCTGTGCCCCCAACCTCAACTGCCTATGCACCATTTCTGCTTTAACCACCTCGATTTGGAAGACGAGTGGACCCGGACATCCTTTGCGGAATTGCCAGATTTCGCTACAACAAACGCTGTATCGCGGCCTGTGGTTAGGGATTTTTCGCTACAAAAAATTCCCATAGGCCCATTTTTCATGATTCAGGTTCTGAGGAGTGGGTCATGTAATTTTGTAGCCGTGGAAAATAACCTAGCCCGATTCGATGTCCGTATGGCAGAGTTCTAAAGGTTTTACGTTCATCACAAAATCTGCAATAGGAGTTCTTGGTATCACGACGATCGAGGTACCCGAACAATATGGTTATGTGGCATTGTTGAGACGGACATCATCTGTGCTCCCAACCTCAACTTCCTATGCACCATTTCTGCTCTAACCACCTCGATTTGGAAGACGTGTGGACCCAGATATCCTTGGCGGAATTGCCAGATTTTGCTACAACAAACGCTGCATTGCGGCATGTGGCTAGGGATTTTTTGTAAAATTCTCCATAGGCCAATTTTTCAAGATTCATGTTCTGGGAAGTGGGTCATGTAATTCTGCAGCCGAGGAAAACAACCTAACCCGATTCGATGCCCGGATGGCAGAGTTCTAAGGGTTTTATGTTCATCACAAAATCTGCAATAGCAGTTCTTGGTATCGTGGCGATCGAGGTACCCAAATGATATGGTTATGTGGCATTGTTGAGACGGACATCATCTATGCTCCCAACCTCAACTTCCTATGAACCATTCCTGCTTTAACCACCTCGATTTAGAAGACGTGTGGACCCAAATATCCTAGGCGGAATTACCAGATTTTGATACAACAAATGCTGCATTGTGGCCTGTGGTTAGGGATTTTTTGTAAAAATCCCCATAGGCCCATTTTTCACGATTCAGGCTCTGGAGAGTGGGTCATGTAATTCTGCAGCCGTGGAAAACAACCTAGCCCAATTCGATGTCCAAATGGCAGAGTTCTAAAGGTTTTACGTTCATCACAAAATCTGCAATAGCAGTTCTTGGTATCGCAGTGATCGAGGTACCCAAACGATATGATTATGTGGCATTGTTGAGACAGACATCATCTGTGCCCCCAACCTCAACTTCCTATGCACCATTCCTGCTCTAACCACCTCGATTTGGAAGACGTGTGGACCCAATATCAGAACCTAAATAGTGAAAAATTTTCCTATGGGGATTTATACAAAAAATCTCTAACCACAGGCCACAATGCAGCGTTTATTGTAGCGAAATCTGGCAATTTCGCCAAAAATATCTGGGTCCACACGTCTTCCACATCGAGGTGGTTAGAGGAGGAATGGGGCATAGGAAGTTGAAGTTGGGAGCACAGATGATCTCTGTCTCAACAATGCCACATAACCATATCGTTTGGGTACCGCGATCGCCGCGATACGAAGAAATGCTATTGCAGATTTTGTGATGAACGTAAAACCTTTAGAACTCTGCCATCCAGACATCAAATCGGGCTAGGTTTTTTTTCACGGTTGCAGAATGACATGACCCACTCCCCAAAACCTGAATCGTGAAAAATGGGCCTATCAGGATTTTTACAAAAAATCCCTTACCACTTGCCATAATACAGCGTTTGTTGTAGCGAAATCTGGCAATTCCGCCTAGAATATCAGGGTCCACACATCATCCAAATCGAGGTGGTTAGAGTTGGAATGGTGCATAGGAAGTTGAGGTTGGGAGCACAGATGATGTCCGTCTCACCAATGTCACATAACCATTTCGTTTGGGTATCTCGATCGCCGCGATACCAAGAACTGCTATTGCAGATTTTGTGATGAACGTAAAACCTTTAGAACTCTGCCATCCGAACATCGAATCGGGATAGATTTTTTCCACGGCTGCAGAATGACATGACCCACTCCCCAAAACCTGAATCATGAAAAATGGGCCTATCAGGATTTTTTCAAAAAATCCCTTACCATTGGCCACAATACAGCGTTTGTTGTAGCGAAATCTGGCAATTCCGCCTAGAATATCAAGGTCCACACATCATCCAAATCGAGGTGGTTAGAGTTGGAATGGTGCATAGGAAGTTGAGGTTGGGAGCACAGATGATGTCCGTCTCACCAATGCCACATAACCATTTCATTTGGTACCTCGATCGCCGCGATACCAAGAACTGCTATTGCAGATTTTGTGATGAACGTAAAACCTTTAGAACTCTGCCATCCGGACATTGAATCGGGCTAGGTTTTTTTCCACGATTGCAGAATTACATGACCCACTTCCCAGAACCTGAATCTTGAAAAATGGGCCTATGGTCCCTAACCACATGCCGCAATGCAGCGTTTGTTGTAGCGAAATCTGGCAATTCCGCCAAAGAATATCTTGGTCCACACGTCTTCCAAATCGAGGTGGTTAGAGTAGGAATGGTGCATAGGAAGTTGAGGTTGGGAGCACAGATGATGTCCGTCTCAACAATGCCACATAACCATATCGTTTGGGTACCTCGATCGCCGCGATACCAAGAACTGCTATTGCAGATTTTGTGATGAACGTAAAACCTTTAGAACTCTGCATAGGAAGTTGAGGTTGGGAGCACAGATGATGTCCGTCTCAACAATGCCACATAACCATATCGTTTGGGTACCTCGATCGCCGTGATACCAAGAACTGCTATTGCAGATTTTGTGATGAACGTAAAACCTTTGGAACTCTGCCATCCGGATATCGAATCGGGATAGGTTTTTTTCCACGGCTACAGAACGACATGACCCACTCCCCAGAACCTGAATCGTGAAAAATGGGCCTATGGGGATTTTTACAAAAAATCCCTAACCACAGGACACACTGCAGAGTTTGTTGTAGCGAAATCTGGCAATTTCGCCAAGGATATCTGGGCCCACACGTCTTCTACATCGAGGTGATTAGAGGAGGAATGGTGCATAGGAAGTTGAAGTTGGGAGCACAGATGATCTCCATCTCAACAATGCCACATAACCATATCGTTTGGGTACCTCGATCGCCGCGATAATAAGAAATGCTATTGCAGATTTTGTGATAAACGTAAAACCTTTAGAACTCTGCCATACAGACATCGAATCGGGCTAGGGTTTTTTTCATGGTTGCAGAATTACATGACCCACTCCACAAAACCTGAATCTTGAAAACTGGCCCTATCGGGATTTTTACAGAAAATCCCTTACCATAGGCCACAATGCAGCGTTTGTTGTAGCGAAATCTGGCAATTCCGCCAAGAATATCAGGGTCCACACGTGTTCCAAATCGAGGTGGTTAGAGCATGAATGGTGCATTGGAAGTTGAGGTTGGGAGCACAGATGATGTCCGTCTCAACAATGCCACATAACCATATCGTTTGGGTACCTCGATCGCCGCGATACCAAGAAATGCTATTGCAGATTTTGTGATGAACGTAAAACCTTTAGAACTCTGCCATCCAGACATCGAATCAGGCATGGTTTTTTTCCACGGTTGCAGAATTACATGACCCACTCCCCAAAATCTGAATCGTGAAAAATGGGCCTATCAGGATTTTTACAAAAAATCCCTTACCATAGGCCAAAATGCAGCTTTTGTTGTAGCGAAATCTGGCAATTTCGCCTAGAATATCAGGGTCCACACGTCGTCCAAATCGATGTGGTTAGAGTAGGAATGGTGCATAGGAAGTTGAGGTTGGGAGCATAGATGATGTCCGTCTCACCAATGCCACATAACCATTTCATTTGGGTACCTCGATCGCCGCGATACCAAGAACTGCTATTGCAGATTTTGTGATGAACGTAAAACCTTTAGAACTCTGCCATCCGGACATTGAATCGGGCTAGGTTTTTTCCACGATTGCAGAATTACATGACCCACTTCCCAGAACCTGAATCTTGAAAATTGGGCCTATGGGGATTTTTACAAAAAATCCCTAACCAAAGGCCACACTACAGCGTTTGTTGTAGCGAAATCTGGCAATTTCGCCAAGGATACCTGGGTCCACACGTCTTCCACATCGAGGTGGTTAGAGGAGGAATGGTGCATAGGAAGTTGAAGTTGGGAGCACAGATGACCTCCGTCTCAATAATGCCACATAACCATATCGTTTGGGTACCTCGATCGCCGCGATACCAAGAACTGCTATTGCAGATTTTGTGATGAACGTAAAACCTTTAGAACTCTGCCATACAGACATCGAATCGGGCAAGGTTTTTTTCCACGGTTGCAGAATTACATGACCCACTCCAAAAAACCTGAATCTTGAAAAATGGGCCTATCGGGATTTTTACAGAAAATCCCTTACCACAGGCCACAATGCAGCGTTTGTTGTAGCGAAATCTGGCAATTCCGCCAAGAATATCTGGGTCCACACGTCTTCCAAATCGAGGTGGTTAGAGCAGGAATGGTGCATAGGAAGTTGAGGTTGGGAGCACAGATGATGTCCGTCTCAACAATGCCACATAACCATATCGTTTGTGTACCGCGATCGCCGCGATACGAAGAAATGCTATTGCAGATTTTGTGATGAACGTAAAACCTTTAGAACTCTGCTATCCAGACATCAAATCGGGCTAGGTTTTTTTTCACGGTTGCAGAATTACATGACCCACTCCCCAAAACCTGAATCGTGAAAAATTAGACTATCGGGATTTTTACAAAAAATCCCTTACCACAGGCCACAATGCAGTGTTTGTTGTAGCGAAATCTGGCAATTCCGCCAAGAATATCAGGGTCCACACGTCTTCCAAATCGATGTGGTTAGAGCAGGAATGGTGCATAGGAAATTGAGGTTGGGAGCACAGATGATGCCACATAACCATATCGTTTCGGTACCTCAATCGCCGCGATACCAAGAACTGCTATTGCAGATTTTGTGATGAACGTAAAACCTTTAGAACTCTGCCATCCAGACACCGAATTGGGCTAGGTTTTTTTCCATGGTTGCAGAATTACATGACCCACTCCCCAAAACCTAAATCATGAAAAATGGGCCTATCAGGATTTTTTCAAAAAATCCCTTACCACAGGCCACAATGCAGCGTTTGTTGTAGCGAAATCTAGCAATTCCGCCTAGAATATCAGGGTCCACCCGTCGTCCAAATTGAGGTGGTTAGAGCAGGAATGGTGCATAGAAAGTTGAGGTTGGGAGCACAGATGATGTCCGTCTCACCAATGCCACATAACCATATCGTTTCGGTACCTCGATCGCCGTGATACCAAGAACTGCTATTGCAGATTTTGTGATGAACGTAAAACCTTTAGAACTCTGCCATCCAGACATCAAATCGGGCTAGTTTTTTTTTCACGGTTGCAGAATGACATGACCCACTCCCCAAAACCTGAATCATGAAAAATGGGCCTATCAGGATTTTTACAAAAAATCCCTTACCACTTGCCATAATACAGCGTTTGTTGTAGCGAAATCTGGCAATTCCGCCTAGAATATCAGGGTCCACACATCATCCAAATCGAGGTGGTTAGAGTTGGAATGGTGCATAGGAAGTTGAGGTTGGGAGCACAGATGATGTCCGTCTCACCAATGTCACATAACCATTTCGTTTGGGTATCTCGATCGCCGCGATACCAAGAACTGCTATTGCAGATTTTGTGATGAACGTAAAACCTTTAGAACTCTACCATCCAGACACCGAATTGGGCTAGGTTTTTTTCCATGGTTGCAGAATTACATGACCCACTCCCCAAAACCTAAATCGTGAAAAATGGGCCTATCAGGATTTTTTGAAAAAATCCCTTACCACAGGACACAATGCAGCGTTTGTTGTAGCGAAATCTAGCAATTCCGCCTAGAATATCAGGGTCCACCCGTCGTCCAAATTGAGGTGGTTAGAGCAGGAATGGTGCATAGAAAGTTGAGGTTGGGAGCACAGATGATGTCCGTCTCAACAATGCCACATAACCATATCGTTTGGGTACCTCGATCGCCGTGATACCAAGAACTGCTATTGCAGATTTTGTGATGAACGTAAAACCTTTAGAACTCTGCCATCCGGACATCGAATCGGGCTAGGTTTTTTTCCATGGCTGTAGAATGACATGACCCACTTCCCAGAACCTGAATCTTGAAAAATGGGCCTATGGGGATTTTTACAAAAAATCTCGAACCACATGCCGCAATGCAGCATTTGTTGTAGCGAAATCTGGCAATTCCGCCAAAGGATATCTTGGTCCACACGTCTTCCAAATCGAGGTGGTTAGAGTAGGAATGGTGCATAGGAAGTTGAGGTTGGGAGCACAGATGATGTCCGTCTCAACAATGCCACATAAACATATCGTTTGGGTACCTCGATCGCCGTGATATCAAGAACTGCTATTGCAGATTTTGTGATGAACGTAAAACCTTTAGAACTCTGCCATCCGGACATCGAATCGGGATAGGTTTTTTTCCACGGCTGCAGAATGACATGACCCAATCCCCAGAACCTGAATCGTGAAAAATGGGCCTATCAGGATTTTTACAAAAAATCCCATACCACAGGCCACAATGCAGCGTTTGTTGTAGCGAAATCTGACAATTCCGCCTAGAATATCAGGGTCCACACGTCATCCAAATCGAGGTGGTTAGAGCAGGAATGGTGCATAGGAAGTTGAGGTTGGGAGCACAGAAGATGTCCGTCTCACCAATGCCACATAACCATATCGTTTGGGTACCTCGATCGCTGTGATACCAAGAACTGCTACTACAGATTTTGTGATGAACGTAAAACCTTTAGAACTATGCCATCCGGACATCGAATCGGGATAGGTTTTTTTCCACGGCTGTAGAATGACATGACCCACTCCCCAGAACCTGAATTTTGAAAAATGGGCCTACGGGGATTTTTACAAAAATTCCCTAACCACATGCTGCAATGCAGCGTTTGTTGTAGCAAAAAGTGGTAATTCCGCCAAAGGATATCTTGGTCCACACGTCTTCCAAATCGGGGTGGTGAGAGCAGGAATGGTGCATAGGAAGTTGAGGTTGGGAGCACAGATGATGTCTGTCTCAACAATGCCACATAACCATATCGTTTGGGTACCTCGATCGCCGTGATACCAAGAACTGCTATTGCAGATTTTGTGATGAACGTAAAACCTTTAGAACTCTGCCATCCGGACATCGAATCGGGCTAGGTTTTTTTCACGGCTGCAGAATGACATGACCCACTCCCCAGAACCTGAATCGTGAAAAATGGGCCTATGGGGATTTTTACAAAAAAATCCCTAACCACAGGCCACAATGCAACCACAGCCTTTGTGGCGAGCTCATGGCCTTGACCGAGAAGAAGACTTGGCGACCGGGAGCATATCTTTTGTGGAGCTCCAACGTGGAGTAGGCGTAAGCCGAACCACGGGATAAATCTTCGTGTCAAGTTTGCATCCTTCTAACCCTTTAAGGTTCCGCATTTCATACTTGCAATTGTGTGCCTTTACCTTTCTAGAGTAGTATCTTGATAGGATTGGCTCTAGGTTGCAAAACTCTTTGGGTGGATGCAAACACTAGAAGAAAACCTTAGTTGCACATCTAGGTAGCTTGTCTTAGTTTCATATTGTGCAATTAGAAGGCAAGTGGTAGGTTAAGTTTTTAGAAAGCCTAATTCACCCCCTCCCCCTCTTAGGCTATCTCGAGCATCGATTCCTTTCAGTCCGATGATCCAGCAAGTTGACCAGATAATGATATGCATCAATCTTTATCGGTTTTCAGGAAAGTAAATCCAATGACCCAATAATCCCATCGGTCCATTACTTTTCTAAACTGAGTGTCAATGCCTGAGTCTAATCATAATTGATTACCTTGAGGCAACGGCCATGGAAATCGATTTCTTCCTTGCTATTCGGCCGTCAATAATCTGTGTGTAACTAGCCGATAATAGCTTGACATCTTCACATTATTTTCATGCTTCCTGAAATCTGCTTTACTTTAATTGTCAGAAATTATACCCAGATTTTGTTGAACACGATGCTCAAGTAATCACCATCGGGCATATACTAGTATGTTCAACATAGGCTCCGATATCCATCTGTGACTTCACTGGTCAGACAGCCTCTTAAGCATAAAGTTGTCGCAAGATGATAAGCTCAAAGGGGAAAAGATCGGCTCACAACTGAAATTTTTTGTTGGTAGCTAGGCCACCCTTGTTGTCAACATTAATACCAGATGTACCAATCTTTCAAGCATCGACTGCTACTTTATTGGTGATCCTGTTGACCATCCCATAAATTATCCCATCGGTCACTATATTCCAAATCCAGCCGATTGATAATTCCTCTAGTCATCGTCAAACTTCAGCGCCGATCTTTACACTAACTGAAACATTATTGCCGGCAAGATTTTAACCTCTGCATATACATGTTTAAAGAAACACGGCATCACCAAGAACCAGCTAAAATTCAGGCATCATTAAATTTCATCGGCCATCCTGTTGTTGGCTTTTTATGATGAACAAGATCCAAGCACTGCTCAAGTACCCATATCCCATGAAGACATTCAAAGAACCGATAAACTAGAGGAACACATAAAAATATTTCATAAATGCTCCCTCAACCTTCTGCTTCGAAAGATATCTCATTTAATCAGGTGCATCTTTTAAACATACAGGGAATGCCGCGGCTACAGCCTTGAAGTCAACAAGCACTCCGCGGCCATCTCCGGCATCTCGGTGATCATGAACACGGGCAGGACGGACGGCGGCGTGGTGCCGATGCCGAGCATGACGTGGCAGCCGAGGCAGAGCATGACAAAGGTATTAGCAACTAATCGATTGGCAGCAGTACCATCACATGTAATATTTTATACTGAATTAATCTTCCAGCTACCCTCATATAGATAAACAATTTACAGACATCGGCTCAGACCCTGTCTCATCATCTCCATCGGCTGTCCAATGTACAATCACAGAAGCCCAGGCAGCCGATGAACGGATCCAGGAGAGGATTGCTAAGGTATATTTTATTCCCTCACCGATTCGAAAAATTGAGACATCTTCACCTATCAGCATCTCTTTGATCGCCTGCTAGTATATTCATATATGTCGGGTCTGTCGATACTTGAGAAGGACTCGCAATAATTGTATATCCTCGCATTTTTACATCTGCATGCAAACTTCATGAATATTTTAATAGCTGCTGATAGTCTCTGATACAATCGCTGCCTTCCAACCATTTATTGATTCTAGGCCTCCTCCATAATTAACTTGGCACCAAATCCATCTGAATAATATGTAGGCTGATAGACATGTCAGCTTTCAACATCAATATTGTAATTCAATCTACCCCCAACGATATAATGATTCCGAATAGATTTTTAATTGCCATAAGTTATATCAGTCTCACATTACTACCAACCAATGTATCAATCGTGTCCCACTGGGCGCTGGTACCAACACACTGTGGCCTGGAAGATCTGCTTAGCTTCAGTGCATGTCCTGTATTTTCTTTAGGTTCAGGGCGTGCCAGTTCAGTTTGACCATTCAACTGACAAGGTGTATAATGATGCCGTATCGGCCAGTTAATAGAATTATAATACTGAGCCGATACAACACTTGAGCAAATGAAATATATTCAGATCAACCGGCTACATAATAGAATTGAATAATAGCAACATGGAGCCGACGACCAATGGCCGATACAAGAATTAAGCATTGAAGCGCCTATCAGCCGTGAATATATCCAGAATAATAATAACCAATAGCCGATAGCCAATGCAAAATAATTTGAATATATCATAGCATCCATCAATTGAAGCATATCGGCTAAATAATATATGAAGGCATGGGCGAGCATCAGCTTTAAACAAATATAACATCTTAATGTGTAATTAGCCGATGCAGCACTTGGAGCGAGCGCCGAATCAATATCAAAATCATGAAAAAGCCAGCTGGTTGATAGAAGCTAATCTATCGTCACCACTAATCGGATTGATTTCGAGACAGCGTTAGCAGCAGGGCGACAGATTAAAGACTATAAACATAGCAAACCAGACCACAACTAGATATTAATTCGGTAAAAGCTGCATTGTGGCCTGTGGTTAGGAATTTTTTGTCAAAATCCCTATAGGCCCATTTTTCATGATTCAGGTTCTGAGGAGTGGGTCATATAATTCTGTAGCCGTGAAAAAAAAACTAGCATGATTCGATGTCCGGATGACAGAGTTCTAAAGGTTTTACGTTCATCACGAAATCTGCAATAGTAGTTCTTGGTATCGCGGCGATCGGGGTACCCAAACGATATGGTTATGTGGCAATATTGAGATGGACATCATCTGTGCTCCCAACCTCAACTTTCTATGCACCATTCCTGCTCTAACCATCTCGATTTGGAAGACGTGTGGACCTAGATATCCTTGGCGGAATTGCCAGATTTCGCTACAACAAACGCTGCATTGTGGCTTGTGGTTAGTGATTTTTTGTAAAAATCCCCATAGGCCCATTTTTCATGATTCAGGTTCTAGGGGGTGGGTCATATAATTCTGCAGCCGTGGAAAAAAACCTAGCCCGATTCGATGTCCGGATGGCAGAGTTCTAAAGGTTTTACGTTCATCACAAAATCTGCAATAGCAGTTCTTGGTATCGCGGCGATCGAGGTACCCAAACGATATGGTTATGTGGCATTGTTGAGACGGACATGATTTGTGCTCCCAACCTCAACATCCTATGTACCATTCCTGCTCTAACCACCTCGATTTGGAAGACGTGTGGACCCAGATATCCTTGGCGGAATTGCCAGATTTCGCTTCAACAAACGCTGCAGTGTGGCATGTGGTTAGGGATTTTTTGTAAAAATCTCCATAGGCCCATTTTTCATGATTCAGGTTCTGGATAGTGGGTCATGTAATTCTGCAGCCATGGAAAAAAACCTAGCCCGATTAGATGTCCGGATGGCAGAGTTCTAAAGGTTTTACGTTCACCACAAAATCTGCAATAGCAGTTATTGGTATCGCGGCGATCGAGGTACCCAAACGATATGGTTATGTGGCATTGTTGAGACGGACATGATCTGTGCTCCCAACCTCAACTTCCAATGCACCATTAATGCTCTAACCACCTCGATTTGGAAGACGTGTGGACCCAGATATCCTTGTCGGAATTGCCAGATTTCGCTACAACAAACGCTGCATTGTGGCCTGTGGTTAGGGATTTTTTGTAAAAATCCCTAAGGTGTTTGGTGGTAGAGGACTACGCATACTGCACGCAGCTGCCTAATGGACACTACCAGAGAACCCGCCATCCATCCACCGTAATCGGTCACGGATGGAAAGGACCCGGTACCAATGGAAGCATTGGTACCGGGTCCAACGGCCAATAATTCTGCGAGCTCATTGGTACCGGGTGGTGGCACCACCCGGTACCTATATGGCCACATTGGTACCGGTTGGTGTCACCACCCGGTACCAATGAGCCTCGGGGCCTTTGGTACCGGTTGGTGACACCAACCGGTACCAATGTGACCCCCTTTGGTACCGGTTGGGGGCTCTGCGTATAAGGCCCCTTCTTCCTCCCCCAGCCCGAGCCATGGCTCATTTCTTCATCCTCCATTGAGCTCGGGTTGGGGGAGCTCATGCCCGATTTTTCCATAACTTTTGGAGATTTTGCAAACCAAGTACGCTAGAAGGTTAGCAACTTCATCCTCTCTCTTTTGACGTTTAGTATGGTCTATTTCATGCTCTATGTTTTGAGTAATTTGTGTTTTGTGGAATGGATTGAAATAAGAGATTTTAGATTGAATCTTCATTTTTATTATGAATTTGTAATAGAGAATCAATATATAGTTAGTTGTTGCATGTGTAGAGATGATGCACAAATTTTTAGACATTATTTAAATTTTTGGATTATTTGTAGAAACTTTAAATGATTTTCATATTTATGCTTATTATGATTTTTAGATATTATAAATGATATTCATATTTAGGGTTATTAGGATTTTTAGAGATTATAAATGAAATTCATATTTAGGCTTATTACGAAATTTAGAATTACATCTTTTTAGAGGCTTCAAATGACGTTGATATTTAGGGTTATTAGGATTTTTGAGATTATAAATGATATTCTTATTTAGTTATATTTTAAATTCAATTTTACTTCTCATGGTTGTCAATATCTTGAACTAAAACAATCCAACTCTTGGCATGCCTATGATGATATCAAATTTTACCTAGTTTTTCTAGCTGGGTAACATATGATGACCTTGAGCTTGAGCTTGTATTGTATAGTTATGCTTCTCATGGTTGTCATCAAACCGTGGGATACATCCATGCCCAAGCAACGAATCGGTTGCATTGTGATGGTTGGGCTGGGTGTGTCCCACGGTTCCATGCCTACCATGAACCAATTTTTTTTACCACCTGTAATGTTTCTTATGCTCCAAGTTCAAGGTCAAATGAAAGACAACATATCTGAGGCAAATCACTCCTTCAAATTTTTTTTGAGATGAGCAAAAGTAAGACGTTGATTAATTTGGAATGTGGTTGTCGGCCATCGTGCCCTTGGTTTGTCGCAGGTTTTGGAAACCTCCCGATGCAGGAGAGGTGCTGTCGAAATTTTTAGAGATTATAAAAGATATTCTTGTTAAGGCTTACTACGAACTTTAGAAATACATCTTTTTGGTGGCATCAAATGATGTTGATGTTTACGGTTATTAAGATTTTTAGAGATTATATATGATATTCTTATTTAGGTTTATTACGAACTTTAGAAATTGGGGATGAATTTTTTATTGTATTTTGTGAATAGATGAATCGGCAATGGATGTACAACGCGGATAGACGCTCATCTGACTTCATTAATGGCGTTCATCAATTCCTCGACGCGGCAGAGGCTAACTCGACCTCGGGTTTTATATGCTGTCCATGCAAGGTCTGTGAGAATAAGAAGGATTATCACATCTCGAAGAAGGTGGTCC
>QPGU01000655.1:40543-52100 GCA_004135705.1 Alloteropsis semialata | reverse complement strand
CGCCGCGCCGCCGTACCGGGCCCGCCGCGCCGAGCTCGGCACGCCGGCCGTCCTTCCCCCTAGCTCGCCGTGCCGACCACCGCCCGGTCCCGCGCCCGCCTACCTCCTCGGTCAGAGCGCGAGCATCCCCGCCTAATCGGGCCCCGGCGCATTCACTCCGGCTCACCGGCGCCGGCCGAGCCCCGAGCTCCCTCGCCCCTATAAAAGCCCCCCCCTCCGCTCCAATCCGGCACCGCACCACCTCCACTCCAACGCCACCGAGCTCCCCAGCCCCCTCACACGCTCCAAGCCGCCGCGCATCGCCACAGAGCCTCCCGCCGCCGCCGCCTCCTTCCACCGCCGCCCTACGCGGAGCCGCCGCCCCGCTCCTCCCCGGCCCAAGGTGAGTGGGGGAGCACGGCCCCCTTGCTCCCCTCGACCTTGTGCGCGCCTCCCCAGGGGCCGCCACGCCCCGGAGGGTCGGGAACGCCGGCGCGCCGCCGCGCCGCCGGGCGCCCCTCCCCCTCCTCTGTTCGGGCCGGCGAAGAAAGAAGGGAAAGGCCGGCTCTTTTGCCCATAACCCCCTGCCTTTTTCCAAAGTTCATAAAGAGTCCTTCCCCCTTTAGACAGTTTCCAAGAAAACCCCCTGTCCTTTCCAAATATTTCCAAATGAGCCCCTGGCTGTTTACCAAAATCCCAAACACTTTCCAAATATCACAACCAGGTCCTTCCACCATATAAAAACCCTTACAGAAAGGCCCTTGATTCTTTTAACCTTCACAAATAGGTCCTAAACCCCCGTTTAAGCCCTAATGCTCCCTTAACTCGTCATTTCATGCGCCAAATCTCTCCGGTTCCCACCAAACTCAACCATGCCTATCTTCCATCCATTCCGGCTAAGCTTTACACAAATCATCCCAATATAATTCCGTTTCCTATTTTATTTTGTTCTTTCCTGTTTCCAACTCATCGGTTAAGGAATGTGTTTTCTTATTGAGTGTTTGTTTGATCGTGCCCTAGACGACGGAGTGAACGAGGAGGAGCAGTACCGCGAGCAGGACTACGTAGGAGAGTACCGCGAGCCCGACCCCGAGGACCCGTACCGCGAGCAGGATCTCCCAGAAGCTTTTGTTGACGGCAAGTCCAATCCCATCCTTTGATGCATGTTTATCCCATGTTTTTATAAACACAACCCATTAAGCCTTTGATAATTGCATTGTTTTAGTCAAAACCCGGTTGGTTAGCCACTCCTTGATTGATATGATATTCCTTGATCACCCAGTTATCACTAAATATGATATGCTCTGTTTAGATGATAACAAATTCTAGAATGCTTAGGATTAGAATGCTTAGGAGTTGTTACCCTTACTCAATCATGACTTTACACTTGTTTTATCAAAGAATAAATGTGTGAGTTGGGTTTTGGGTTTTGGGTTTGAAAAGAGTGAAACTGTGTGGATAAAATGGATGGGCATAACTTTGTGAAATGCCAAAAAGGAGGCTTGTACCTTTGTGGTTAAGCAAGTTGGGAGATATCCATTTTGTCCGGTTTTAAACCGAGGTGATGTGTCATCTTGCCTAACCCACTTTTCTCGTACAACCACTCGACTCTTGTATGGTGCAAGGGCTTAGTCTAAATCCCACTAGCCGTGCTGTTAGTTGTCTGGAGGCAGGTGTGCAGCGGGAAAACCAAGTGCCGTCTTAGTGACATGGTTGCCGTCTTAGTGACACAAACCCCTTGGTATCTTTCTCGTGATGGCTAGGCAGTTTTGGCTATGGTGGGTAATGACTTCGATAGGATCCGCACTGACACTAAGGTGATCGTGCTGCGGTACCCTACTTGTGGTGAAAGTGTACACCTCTGCAGAGTTTCCCTAATCTATTCGAATAGCCGTGCCCACGGTTATGGGCGAGTTATGGCTTGGTCACAATGCTAAGGTTTTGGGATGGGTTTGGAGTGTGTTGGTTTTGGAATGAGTTCGGCTTTGTGCCAAAAGCTACGGCGGATGGGAAATCCGGTAGCACTTAAAAGATGGATCCTTTGTGGATCAACCCCCACTAATTAAAGTTGTTACCTAGAGTTGCTTTGCTAAAATATACCTTGATAAACCCGTGCATGTGTTAAAACTAGCTTTTTGGCAAAAATAAAACCTAGCCTTATCCTTGATGTTCCTTGTGCATAATTCTGTGTTAACCCCTCCGTGGGTGTGATTGGGCTTGTTGAGTACTTTTGTACTCACCCTTGTTGTTGTTAATCCAGAAGAAGACCCGGACTTTGTGGAGGACGCTGAATAGGTGGTCGCTTCCGCACCCAGCTTTGCCTGTGGAGTTTGGTCCCGCCCAAGATGGCTTCGCTGCCGCAGAACTCTGATCCCTTGGTTGAACCGGTCTGGTTCATCCTTTGGCTTACCGCCGTAGTTTACCTTTTAGCAGTTCTAGTTTGTATTAGGTGCCCGCTTCCTCGTGGGCTGTAAGTTTCTGTATCATCTGTTGAATAAATGTGTATCAGCCTCCTGGGACTGATAATTTGTATCACATTTAGTCTCTGCTTAGGCAGGGGCGCTTCACGGGGTGGGGGAGTATAAATACTCCACCCACGGGGAAGGAGAGGCTCTCTTGGCACTTCTGAAGCATATTTGACATACTTGAGCCTTCTTCCACCTCTCACTCACTCCTATTGCTTAGAGTTGCATTCTTGTGAGTGTGAGAGAGTTCTAGTGCATTGCATCAAGTGTTTGAGCTTTGGGGCACTAGGAATTCATCAAGCAAGCGTCATCGACTTGTTACTCTTGGAGGTTGCCGCCTCCTAGACGGCTTGGTGGTTGTGGCCGATTGAAGCACTTCAAAGAAGATTGTGAAGTTGCTCCCGCCTTGATTGTGAGAGGTTTGTGCTCACCTCACCGGAGTGGGAAGAGCAACACTAGTGGAATCAAGGTTTGGAGAGGTTCATTGATTCAAGCCGGCTCATACATCAAGCGAGGTCTTGATAGAGGAGCAGTTGAAGCTTTGAATCCACCTCAACGTGGATTAGGGGTGACCGGCAAGTCATCGATACCACGAGATAAATTTCGTCTCTCTTGTTCGGTTAATTCTTTGCTTTACTCATTTATCGCATTTACTTTGAGCAATTAACCTTCCTAGAGATTGAATTGTATCTTGTCACCCTAGGTTGCAAACCTTGACATAGGTCTAGACTTAGTAGAAATAGGTTTCACCTTGTGTTACTAATAAAACTTGTTGAGTTTTGTGATTGAAGTTTAAAACCGCCTATTCACCCCCCCTCTAGTCGGTATCCTAGATCCTACAACAAGACCGTGATTACTTCCGTGGGCATAGTCCCTTAATTTTGGATTTCAAGGATGTGTATATGTTGTACCATCAAGATGCCATAGACCTCTCAATCATGAGCTGCTGGGTTGTGTAAGTTTGTTTCACTGATCTATTCTCGTAATACTTGCTTCCTTAATTAGAATTTGCAACAATAACAGTAATCTATTCTTGCCATGTAGGATGGAGATCCATACCTGCCGCCAAAAATCGTATCATGATGTCGGCTTCATGGATCCATGCATGGTAAATTCCGTAGTTGTAGCCAATAAGCCACTAGACACGGTGGACAACATATACTTGTACCTGGAGAGACAAAGAAGCAAGACTTACATTCTTTTGCCATACAATTTCAAGTGAGTACTTCTCTCTATGTATGTATAACTTTAAGACTTTGTTCTCAATACTTGTGCATGTATTTATATATATATATATATATATATATATATATATCTACAGCTTCCACTGGATACTGCTTGTGATAATCATAAACACCGGTCAAATTATTGTCATGGACTCACTGCGGAAACCACAAGGGGATTACCAAGCAGTTTTAGACTTGATTGACATGGCATGGACACGTTTTCGTGTAAAACAAAAAGGAAATTTCAAACAAAAATTAGATGTGAAGATGGACTTTCCGGTACGTGGCTGGTGTACCCGCATATCTCGTAAAATCACACTAATATATAGTTGTTACGTCTAACTTTATTCTTCTCCACTTTCAGTGTGCCAGACAGGAAGAAGGGACGAATCTATGCGGATACTACGTCTGCCAGTGGATCCATACCTTTATTTCTCCCAAAAAAGCGACTCACGAAGAACTCATGGTATGAATTAAAACAATTCATACTTGCATATGACTTGTTCTGTAATGTGTATGATCTAGTGTTATCCAATGGATAATGAGATTATTAGTGTATATAGGAATTAGATTATTAGTGTATATGGAAATTAGATTATTAGTGTATATGGAAATTAGATTATTAGTATGGAAATATTAGTGTATATGGAAATTAGATTATTAGTGTATATGGAAATTAGATTATTAGTGTATATTGAAATAAGATTATTAGTGTATATGGAAATTAGATTATTAGTGTATATGGAAATTAGATTATTAGTGTATATTGAAATAAGATTATTAGTGTATATGGAAATTAGATTATTAGTGTATATGGAAATTAGATTATTTGTGTACATTGAAATAAGATTATTAGTGTATATGGAAATTAGATTATTAGTGTATATGGAAATTAGATTATTAGTGTATATGGAAATAAGATTATTAGTGTATATGGAAATTAGATTATTAGTGTATATGGAAATTAGATTATTAGTGTATATTGAAATAAGATTATTAGTGTATATGGAAATTAGATTATTAGTGTATATGGAAATTAGATTATTAGTGTATATGGAAATTAGATTATTAGTGTATATGGAAATTAGATTATTAGTGTATATGGAAATTAGATTATTAGTGTATATGGAAATTAGATTATTAGTGTATATGGAAATAGATTATTAGTGTATATGAAAACATGATTATTAGTGTATATGGAAATATGATTATTAGTGTATATTTATTATGAATATATTTATTATACTTTGTTATTTCATGTATACTTTGTTAATTCATGTAAACTTTGTTATTTCATGTAAACTTTGTTACTTGTTTAGAAATGATTATTAGTTATTGATTATTGTTTAGAAATGATTATTAGTTATTGTTTAGAAATGATTATTAGTTATTGTTTAGAAATGATTACATGCAAAATTTATTTATTATATGAATGAATGTTGTCATTT
The DNA here is from genome assembly GCA_004135705.1 of Alloteropsis semialata. Lineage (NCBI taxonomy): Eukaryota > Viridiplantae > Streptophyta > Magnoliopsida > Poales > Poaceae > Alloteropsis > Alloteropsis semialata. The sequence continues at coordinate 46,982 of QPGU01000655.1, read as the reverse complement.
GTGATTAATGCAGAGGATGTTTTACCATCAAGAGCTTCCAATGACACAAAAAGCAAAAGCTATTGCGGACCAACTATTTGGATTCATTATGGACCAAGTTATAAATCCACAGGGAGAGTACCACCATGACGGACGCGCTATCGCTCAATTGGACTCCCTTTCTGCTCCTTCTTCCAGTTCTGCTCGTTAATTGTAAATAACTTTTAAATGCTCTAACTTTTGTATTGGCTGATCTCAAATGTTTATATGTGAATGTTCGAGAAAAATGCAATCAAAGTCGGGTCAAAATCAATTGACAATTGCGACGACTTCAATCTTATTGCGTGAAAGATCATGTACGACATACGACATATGACGCGCAGACACGTAGACGCGTAGAATTGTATATAACTAACCCAAATATCAAACATTTAAAAAAATAACCAAAACAGCCTTTGGTACCGGTTGGTAACACCAACCGGTACCAAAGGCCGTCCCCCGTAGCCTACGCGGGAGGGGCCTTTGGTACCGGTTGGTGTTACCAACCGGTACCAAAGGCCCCCTTTGGTACCGGTTCTGGACCCGGTACCAAAGGCCGACCCCTTTAGTCACGGTGTCGCGGTACCGGTTCCAGAACCGGTACCTATGAGGGTTACCACCCGGTACTGATAGCGTGTTTTCCAGTAGTGTGTTCAGCGTCAAAATTAACAAGAAAAAGGAAAAAAGAAAATCAGTGCAGGTGAAACAATTAGTAATCTGAGTCGTGGTCAAGTACATCAGTAGAAAGGCTCTTGATGAGGAATTGTTTGGCTAATGTCTCATGAATTGCTAGTATGGCGGTCTTAATTTTGAAATAGGACTAGTGGTTATCTCCGGGAACTACGGAGCAGGCGATTTTGGCGACTATGGCGATTGTGAGCGATCCAGCCACCATGGAGTTTGATCTCACTGACATCTAACCTCGGTGGCCGCTGATTCATCTGCCGACGCTTGGTCGCCGGGCAGGATACTGGGGCTTTACCGCCCCGCCGGCTTTGCTTTCTCGTTTACCCTATCTTAGGGTTTTACGGGAGTTGCAGTTTCCTTGTTTATCGCCGGTGGCTGGATGCGGTGTTTCTCCAGTTCGGATCAATCGTTTTGATTGGGGTCTGATAAAGCTGTCGTACTTGTTCAGGGCTCCTGATTGCCTGTTTGTGTTAGCTTCTTTTCTTCGGATACAAGATAAGGAGGCGGCTAGGATTTTTGGGTTCTTGCGTTCTCCTCCTCTCCTGTTGGTGCCTTGCTTGCAAACTAGGGCTGGTGCTACCATAAGATTTGGTGGGGGTGATCAGGGATTTCCGGTGAGGAGATTGCCCATCCGAAGCTGAGTCTGCGGTACACCATTCTGGATTTCGACTTGGTGCCATGGCGAGCGCAAATCGCGACGAGCAGGAAGTTCGTGGGATGGAGCATGTTGGTGAGGAAGCTGATGGTATGGGGACTAACGCTGGAGAGCTGGCGGCTGATGGGAACATGGCGGCGCCGGGGTTGGACGTGAACATGGATCGCAGGCTGGTCCTTGTTGGGAATCAATCTGCTGGTGGTGAGGAGGATGAAGAGGAGTATGATTTCACGGAGGACGTTGAAGCAACTTTGCCACAGAGGTGGATGACGGTGCCATGCTTCTATTCAGGGCAGGATTTCAAGACTTGGATCCTGTTCAATGAGCTGAGCAAGGCCTGGGGAAAGCAGCTTCCGGTGCCAGCCTGGGAGCTGGATGATAACAGGTTCTTGGTGGAATTTGATGCTGAATGGCTATGGAAGAAAGCAGTCTATGGGGGCCAATGGAAACACAAGGGAGATGCCGTCATCTTTGTTCCATATGATGGCTTGCAGCGGCTCTCTGAGATCAAGATTGAGTCTATTGGTCTTTGGGTCCACATTTTTGATATCCCAGTAGCTATGCTCACTGACGGTTTTGTGAGAGTATTGGGCACAAAGGTGGGAAGGGTATTGGAAATTGGAGAAGCTCAGATGAATTACAAGCGGATCAAGATTGATTTCCTGTTGGAGAAAGCTCTCATGCACACGGTGCAAGTGAAGGTGCAAGGGCGGGGGATGATGGAATTCACTCTGCGCTATGAGAATATTCCACATTTTTGCTTTGGTTGTGGACGCATTGGCCATGCCCAAAGGGAGTGTCCAGAAGAGGGAGGTTCTGAAGGGGGCGTTCGTTTTGGGACAGCTTTGAGGTGCTCACCACAGAAACGTGATGTTGGCAAACGCATCACCATTCCTGCAGCTGATTCGAATGTTAAGAAGGGCCTCAATTTCAGTGGTGCGCAGAAGAGTAAAGTGATGTCAGGTGCATATTCGTCCAACACCCCTGTTGGTCGTGGTAATTCTGTTAGCGGCCATAGGAGGGCAAGGGAGGAGGAAGTGGAGCAAGAAGGGGGAGGAAAGCAGCATGGTGGCCCGGATAATTCTCACTCCGGGGTCCCAGCTGAGGTGACAGAAGATTTAGCTAAAGGAGTTGCTAATATGATGGTGGATGTTCAGATTCCTGATCTGAATAACCCACAGTCTGCTGGCGGTAAAGAGAGGGTTTCAGGGATAAACTCCTTTGTTGATTCGTATGAGGAGTCGGCAAGTGTTAAGAAGGAGACGGGTGGTGGCTTGCCAGGGGTTCCTAATGCAAAGTTAAGTGCTAAAGGGACCTCAGGTAAGCTGAAGCAGGCAGCGGTGGTGGTCCAACTGAGGCGGGATGAGGTGATCAAGGAGATGGAAGTGGACGGAGTTGAAGCCAAGGATGCAGAAGCTGCGGTACAGCATGGTGCTTCGCCGGCGAAGCGTTGCAAGGTGACCCCAGCTAGGCAGACGACCCTGACGGGCGCCCAGGGCGGGCCCCGTCAGGAACAATGATCGCGTTGGCATGGAACTGCCGGGGGGTGGGGAACTCCCGGACAGTTCAAGATCTTTGTGGCTTGGTGAGGTCACACAACCCCAAGTTAGTTTTTCTTTCAGATACTAGAATGAGTGCAAACAGAGTCAGTAATTTGAGGTGGAGGTTAGGTCTTTGTAATTGTCTTGCAATTAGTAGTTCGGGTCTTAGTGGTGGTTTAGCGTTATTTTGGGATGATTCGATTCATGTTACCTTACTGTCCCAAGGTTTCAGACACATTGATGTGTTGGTCAAGGAGGAGTTGAATGAAGCCCCTTGGAGGGCAACTTTTGTGTATGGGGAGCCGTGTGCTGAGAACAGAAGGGAGATGTGGGACTTACTGCGTGATTTATGTGGTGCATGGATTCAGCCATGGTTAGTTATGGGTGATTTCAATGAAGCCATCTGGCAATATGAACATTTTTCAGAAACGCCGCGATCTGAAAGACACATGATGGACTTTAGAGAAGTGCTTAGTCATTTTGATTTACATGACATTGGTTTCGAGGGGTTACCTTGGACGTACAATAATAATCAGGGAGGCCATCGTAATGTCCATGTTCGTCTTGATCGAGGGGTGGCGAATACTGAGTGGTCACTCCGTTTCCCTGCAGCAAATGTAAGGCATCTTACGTCCTTGCAATCTGATCACAAAGCCCTCCTTCTTTAGTTGGTCCCGTCAACCCTGTTGGAGCAACGAAGTACCCAGTTCAGATATGAAATCATGTGGGAACACGATGCAAGTTTGCAGCAAGTCATTGAGAACTCTTGGTTAAAGAAAAACCCTGGCAGCGACTTGGGGGCTTTATCCTCTTCGCTGGAGATGGTGGTCAAGGATCTGAAGTGTTGGAGTAGGCAGACCTTTGGCAATATCACACAGCAGCTCAAGGACCTTAGGCGAGAGTTAGAGAGGCTAGAGCTGGATGATCCAATACAGAACAGGGACCGTATTCTTCAGACAAAAAGGGAACTGGATGAACTTCTTTATAGGGAGGAAATGATGTGGTTGCAGCGATCCAGGATTACTTGGTTGCGGGAAGGAGATAGGAATACAAAGTTTTTCCACCGGAAGGCCCTATGGAGATAGAGGAAAAATAGAATCAAAAAACTGAAAAGAGAGGATGGCAGCTGGTGTTCGGATGGGGAAGGTATGCGAGAAATGGCTTTTAATTACTTTTCTTCAATTTTTACTAGGGATGATGGCATTGTCCCTACTGAGATTGTTGATCTTTTTGAGCCAAAGATTACTGCGGATTTGAATTCCATGTTGTGCAAGTCTTTTTCGGCTGATGAGATTGGGGATGCCCTCTTCCAGATAGGACCGTTAAAGGCCCCAGGGCCGGACAGTCTACCTGGACATTTCTTCCAGAGAAATTGGCTAATGATGAAGGAAGATGTGGTAAAGGCTGTGCAGGAGTTCTTTGAAACGGGTATCATGCCTGAGGGGATCAACGATGCCTGTATTGTCCTCATTCCAAAGATGGCGAGCCCAGAATCCCTAAAGGACTTTCGATCGATTAGCTTGTGTAATGTTCTTTACAAGGTGGTGTCTAAGTGCATTGTTAATCGCTTACGACCTGTACTTCATGACATCATTTCGGAGAGCCAGAGTGCTTTTATTCCAGGGAGAATGATAACAGACAACGCCCTGATAGCGTTTGAATGTATTCATGCGATAAGCTCGAGCACAAATGAGAGAGGAGATTTCTGTGCATATAAGTTGGATCTTTCCAAAGCATATGACCGGGTGGATTGGAGGTTTCTGGAACAAGTTCTTTTGAAGCTAGGCTTTCAATGTTCGTGGGTGCAACGAGTCATGACTTGTGTGACGTCGGTGCGCTACACTGTCCGCTTCAATGGCGTCAATTCGGCGCCAATCACTCCAACACGTGGTCTACGCCAAGGTGATCCCTTATCGCCGTATCTATTTCTCTTTGTGGCTGATGGCTTGTCCAAGCTTATTACCAGGAAGGTGGAGATGGGGGTGTTGTAGGAGCTACACATTTGCAGGAATGCACCTGGCGTGTCTCATTTACTTTTTGCGGATGACACTCTTCTTTTTTTCAAAGCTGATACAGCTCAAGCAACCACTGTCAAGAATATTCTGGATGTGTATGCTCGATGCACGGGTCAACTCATTAACCCATCAAAATGCTCAATAATGTTCAAGGAGAAATCACAGACGGATGATGTGGCTATACAGGAGGAGGTTAAAGGAATTTTGGGTGTAGAACTCAGTGCTTTTGAAGCCAAGTACCTCGGCTTACCGACCCCTTCAGGGAGGATGAAGGGAACACGTTTCCAGTTGATTAAGGAGCGCCTGGGTAAAAGACTAAAAGATTATTCAGAGATATTTTTGTCTTCAGCAGCAAAGGAAGTTCTTATTAAGTCAGTGGCACAAGCCTTGCCGACTTACATCATGAGTGTTTTCAAACTCCCATTGGGCACTTGTGATTCTCTAACGAGTATTATTCAGGATTTTTGGTGGGGCATAGAGAATGGCAAGAGGAAAGCAGCTTGGGTAGCATGGAAGGATTTAAATCTGAAGAAAGGGCAAGGAGGATTGGGTTTCAAGGACCTACGGCTTTTTAACCAAGCTCTCTTAGCTCGCCAGGCCTGGAGATTGATTGAGTTCCCGGACAGTTTGCGTGCATGGTTGTTAAAAGCAAGATACCATCCCCGGGGTAGTTTGGTGGACACGGCGTTTTCTGGTAACGCTTCTTCTACCTGGCAGTCTGTCTTGCATGGCTTGGATCTGCCGAAACAAGGTTTTATTTGGCGTATTGGATGTGGTTCGACACTTGTGAATTATGTGGGTTGTCAGCTGAAACAAGCTTTCACGCTGTTGTGGATTGCCCGCAGGCGAAGTTTCTGAGACATGCTATGCGTCGACACTGGAATTTGCCAGACGAGAAGCTTTTCACTTTCACTGGTCCGGATTGGCTCTTGATCTTGCTTGACCAGTGCTCTTTGGAACAGAAGGACTTGATCAAGTTGTTGTTTTGGAGAGCTTGGACAGTGCATAATAACATTACGCATGGGGCAGAAGCAGCTCAAGTTGAGGACTCGATGCACTTCCTTCTGAACCTGAGGAACACATTAGAGCAGGGCTCGGCCACGGTACTGCCGGTTTCAGGCAAAGGAAAGGAGCACTGTTGCGTGTCCGACAATACAGCGCCAGATAGCAAGTCTACTGAGCGATGGAGTCCTCCGCCAGCAGGTTGGATCAAGGTAAATGTTGATGGCTCTTTTGTGGTGCAGTCAGGTGAGGTAGGCGTGGTCGTAATTGCTCGAGGTAGCAACGGGGAAGTCGTCTTTTCAGCGTGGAGGACTCTCAGTCGCTGCGCCAGTGCGTTGGAAGCTGAAGCTCAAGCTTGCCGGGAGGGTCTTTGTCTTGCGGCGCGATGGGCTTCAGGTCCCGTTCTCATTGAATCGGACAGCCAACAATTGGTCCAGGCGTTGTCCAAGCCAGGTGATCGATCGGAGATTAGCTTTATTGTGGCTGAAACTAAGGAGTTGGGACGGTTGCTTGTTGAATGG
>QPGU01000655.1:22563-39543 GCA_004135705.1 Alloteropsis semialata | reverse complement strand
GCTGGCGAGCGCCACGGTGGCGGAGTCCATGGGACGCGAGATGCACCGCGTAGGGTTCGGGGTGAGAGGGAGGGAGAAGGCCACGACGCGGTGCGGGGCACAGCGGCGTTGGCGGCGGTGTGGCGAGGAGGTGCAAGCAGGACGCCGGGGACAGGGGGCGATGGGAGCTCAGGGCGGCCGCGCAAGCAGGATGCCGGTGACGGAAAGCGGGGGCGGCGATGCGAGTGGCACTCGTAGGGTTTGGGGTAAGGCGAGGTGACCGCTGGATCCTGCGGACCCACATGTCGGCCATAAAAACACCGAGGGGGAGGGACGTCTGCGCGTGGATGAAAACCGTAGGGGCGAAAAGACCTACAACGGACAGGAAAACGGCGACAAAAAGTTCTTTATAGGAGTAGAGATTACTACGAAACCAGAGTGCATGCTGTGTGTGAAACCAAAAAAAAAACAAGGGAACTAAAGGAGTTCCAAGGGTGGCTTCACCACTGCATGAAAATTTCAGGCATCCATCTCCTTGACTCCTTCCAAATGAGCCAGTGCACCACGATGACTATGTGTAGATCAAATCCCTTGCTAAACTTTTCAATGGAACACGTTGAAACTTGCAGTTTGCTCTTGTACCATACATCGAGCTGGAACTCTTATTTGGTTTGGTGATAGAAAGAGGCACACGGTAGAAATCAAATTTCGGATGAGATCAACACAATGGCAGTACATGGGTAACTGAAGATCGACATGACTCAACCCACTGGCACAGGATACATCTTGGCCCCGTGTATTAGATCCAGCTGCAAGCACTGTGCAAAATGTTGTTTATAGATTCACCTCAAACATATGAGCAAAGCCTGCGCACACGATTAAGCTTCAATTTCGCTTCCAGTGTTGTCTCCCATGCCAAGTGTGCATCAGAGGAAAGAGCAATTTCATTATAGTTGTGTTGACGCGAAAACGTGCCACGCCAAATACTTGCACACGCAGAGGAGGTCCTTGCAATGCCTCTGACCAGACCGGTCAGACCGGTTCTGGTAACCGGGTTCTCGCCGGGAGCTCGGCGAGAGTCCAAAGAACGCTCGCCCGGGAGGGACCCCGTCAGGGCAAGCGCGCCTTGGGTTGCCCTAGGCTCGGCAGGCCAGCTAGGGCGCCCTCTCATGCCATGGAGACAGGAGAAGAACAGCACATGGGGTTGGAAAAGTAGGGTAACGAGGAAGAAAAGTAAATACGATAAAAGATAGATTGATTTGATCGATTGTGATCGCTTCAATCGGCCGAATCTCTTTATATTTATAGGGAGGGTAGGGCTTGTCCCGCAAGTAGAGTCCTATTACAACACAGATCTACAAAAGAGTCCTAACCTAGTCGAATTACAAGAGGAAACCAGTCTGACCGGTTCCCCAAACCGGTCAGACCGGTTTGGGCTCGGATTTTCCTTCTTTGCGCCAATCCTTCGTCTTGCTTCTTGCACTGACTCTTGCTGTGCCAATTTTGATCATCAACATATGCCCCTCTGTTTTATGGCAAAGCTTGCGTGCCAGAAAACATTCTCAATGATCAAAATTGTCTAAAAACGATGATAAACAATACATCGCCCATACTATGATCTCTAAGTTCTTCATGGATGCTACTGTAACCAAAACAAAATCCTAGCAAGTACAATATGTATGAAACTACTATTTCGGCTTTTGAATAGTATATCTAATAACTAAAACCTTCATGCAACCATGATGAACAATTAGAGCTCCTTGGTAAGGCATAAGCATAATATTGATAATCATAAAACGAGAACTAAGGATTATACCAAAACCATGGATTGTGATTAGATATTCCTGAATATGTACTCCATGGCACATGCATCGACAGAATAAATGATAAAGACCAATAAAAGGACCGTTGATGCTTTCTTGCTCCTGGTGATGAAGAACTATTCCTTTGCTTGTCTTCCAACCGATTGAATTGCTTTTACTCGGCTATTTTATGATATTTATGTAACAATCCAGCAAAGGTTGGCTTTTTCTTTATCACCTTGCTTTTTGGTGTAACATTTGCAGCTCTACCAGAATTCCTGGCAAGACCGGTCAGACCGGTTTGGAAACCGGTTAGACCGGTTGCTTCAGAACCAGTTACCTTGAGATCATCATGCCCCCCAGCCGAACTTGATTGTTGCTCAGCTATATTGTTTGAAACAGGTTTTTCATTGCGGACAATTTGATCAACTGAACTAGCCGATGATTCTTCGATATTCGGCTTTTTAATGTCTAGTGTCAAATCTGAATTTTGATTTAATCTACCATCCTTTTTGACACGATAGACCTGTTTGATCACCTTACACTTATTTTTCTGTGTTGACCGATTCTTTTGATCAAAACGGTCATTATGCATAGATGGTGATTCACTAATTGTTGGCTCTCTATATGTAATATGATCTGGATAAAAATATCTAAGAGGAGACGACATATATGGATTATAAGACCATGGAGGATAAGAATAAGGCATGCTGCAATAAAATTCCCATGTTATAGATATATGTGATCCATGTGACGGAAAGGGCATTGATGTAGGAGAAGTATTCCTTTGCCGATTCTGATCATGAAATTTCTCTCTTGGAGAAGATTTCAAGCGTTTGGAATTTTTAGGCCGAATAGCATCATTGACATTCTTTTGTCTTTGAGACTTAACCTGAAGTTTTTCATTAGTCTTCGGCTTTTCTCTTTGATGCTTGCTACGACCCTTGGATTTAATAGTTTTCCAAACACCAATCTCAGGTTTTTTTTGGGCTTAACCATCTTTGGTTTAGATTTATTTTGCAAAGCCCTAGGTGAAGCGGTTCGACCGGTTTGAAGACCGGTCAGACCAGTTGCGGTGCAACCAGCACCTTTGACTTTGTTTTGTTGCCCCCCGAGCGTTGAAGTACTAGATGCAGTTTCCATACTCTTGGTAGGGGACTTTGGGTCAACAACTTCGACTATAGACAGTCGATTTGTTTCTTGACCAACAACATCACAATTTGGCAAAATTTTGCAAGGATTAGGCATAACAGTAGTCGGCTTTTCAAGAACCGACTCTTGATTAACAGGAATCAGATTTACACTATTTTTCCTATTAAGTAAGTCATCCACAAATCTAAGCAAACCGCTTATAAAGTTGACTTTGAACTTACTATGCCTTGTCAGATCGTACTTCCTGAACACGTTGATGACAGCTATATTCATCATGATGACGCCTTGCTCCGTTACTTGATAACAGTAAGGATGCACTAATTTCTTGATGCCATCGAGTAGATCTTCAGGTAATCCTTCAAGTGTCACCATATCGCTAGGGCTTGACGGATTAGCCATGATAGCCAGATTCTCGTTCCCCAGCGAAGTCGCCAAAAAGTATGTTGACGCAAAAACATGCCGCGCCAAATACTTGCACACGCAGAGGAGGTCCTTGCAGCGCCTCTGACCAGACCGGTCAGACCGGTTCTGGTAACCGACCGGTTCTCGCCGGGAGCTCGGCGAGAGTCCAAAGAACGCTCGCCCGGGAGGGACCCCGTCAGGGCAAGCGCGCCTTGGGTTGCCCTAGGCTCGGCAGGCCAGCTAGGGCGCCCTCTCATGCCATGGAGACAGGAGAAGAACAGCACATGGGGTTGGAAAAGTAGGGTAACGAGGAAGAAAAGTAAATACGATAAAAGATAGATTGATTTGATCGATTGTGATCCCATCAATCGGCCGAATCCCTTTATATTTATAGGGAGGGTAGGGCTTGTCCCGCAAGTCGAGTCCTATTACAACTCAGATCTATAAAAGAGTCCTAACCTAGTCGAATTACAAGAGGAAACCGGTCTAACCGGTTCCCCAAACCGGTCAGACCGGTTTGGGCTCGGATTTTTCTTCTTTGCGCCAATCCTTCGTCTTGCTTCTTGCACCGACTCTTGCTGTGCTAATTTTGATCGTCAACAAGTTGCTGCCCTGTTCTTTTGCTATCTTTACAATGCACACGCACTGAACTTTTTTTGTGGGTGATCATTCTCTGTGGCTCTGAGATATGAGATCCTAACAGTTTATCATCAACAACTTATGGTGTAGCGAGACGTAGCTCTGTATATAATTCACCCTGTACTCGTAGACTGTCCACATGTGTGGCATACAGAAGGAAATGATGGTTTTACAGTCTATGGGGATATATAGAAAAGGCTTGCACATAGGCAGTAAATTTTGGTGCTTCCCTCGTTATAATTCAAGTGGTGCATTTTTGTACCTTTTAAGGAGAGTAAAAGGGTGCAATACCAAAAAGGATTGCAGAGTATTTAAGACCTCCAGGTTTCTTTGAATCTAAAGGTTCAAGTCAAGTAGGTCTACTCGAGACTATTTTGATGAGCTTTTAATTTCAATAGCTATATTATGCTTAAAATTATTTTGTACATCAGTAAAATGCCGTGAAGGATTTTTAATCACTCTTATATCTTTGGATGCTGTAGCCATCAACCAATAATAATTTAAATGTTGGAACAAAGTTTCCAATTGATAAATACTTGACTTAAAATCAGAATCCAGACATGCAGAATAAATTTGCTAGCCAAATTCATGTAGAAGAACAGGTGGTGCACGTCGTCATCACTATTTAGGGTGCACCATATACAAATGTCGTCATAGATTTGTAATTAATTATGAACATGGTTTGCACATGCTCAGTCGATATTTAAAGAATATAATGGACCAAATATCTTAACGTTGATATGGACCTGGGATCTCCAAATTCTGCTTCCATCGTCGATGTCATGGGGTTGCAATGGCATCATATGGATCATTGGAATGGCATAGTCGCCTCGTGATTGTCATCCAGTGTTGTGAGGAAACCAGTCCTCTCGCACTCGCAAAAGTAGAACTGAGTCGAGAGGACCGACCAGAGAACATGGGGCACAGCCGTAAATCAAATACATTTTTGGAAAACCAACTGAACTGAAACTTAAGTCAGCTGCTGTGTGGTGGTGCAACTGGTCCCATGCTCTGGCTCAGCTTCTCATGTATTGCACCAGCTGCCACTCCTGATGCATCCCATTCCCATCGCATAACAATTAGGACTATACGCATGAAATCATTTCGCTCCACAAATGCCATGCATGCCTCGCAACAAAAATCTTGTGTGCTATCCATGGATGCAACGGATGAGGCATAGGCCTATATTTATATATGTGCTAGTACGTAGTGTGCAAGCAGGATGGACACTTATATAGTTAGCATTGAAAACGGATGGAAAAAAAATCCCGTTTCCGTCCATCCATATTTCTATATTTGATCCATATTTTCAGCTCTACGGAAACGGGACGGAAAAGTGCGGAAACTGGACGGGAAATGGGATAGGGGTAGACGGGAACGGGACGGGATACGGGTGAAGGTGTATCTCGCCCATATTTGCGGGATCCCGTTTTTAACCGGGATGGACCCGTATTTGTCCCGTATTAATATTAACCGGGATGGGCCAATAGCTTAGATCCCCAGCCATAGTAGGATTCACCGCAAGCCACTGTGTGAGCCAGTGATAATAGACTTACTTGTGTTGTTATAAACAGATAGTGCTAGTCTTGTTTTGTTAACTACTGGTATTTGTTTATCGTATATTTAATTGTGTGTAAAGTGTCATCACACTATAAGGAAACACTAAAACGTTTGATCCCGATTTAAATCCCGACTCATGTCCGTTTCCGACAAGTTTCCGCCCATATTTGTTCGTTTCCGTGAACCCGTATAACCCGATATCGTTTCTGTATATCTCGATCCCGATCCCGTTTCCGATTATCCTATTTTTGGTAAAAAAAAAAACATATGGCAACAGATATAGGAGAGGGGTTTTCCTGCCCGTTTCTGTCCGTTTTCATCCCTATATATAGTCACATTGCCACTCTCTTGCTCCCATAAGTGTTTTCACCAAGCAATATTGATGATACGTGTACGTACTAATAATGCCAACCTAGCACGAACATATAAGATTTGTTTTCCTAGACATGCACTACGACAAAAAATATTTGTAAGAGCCAGGCCTCTACAAATGCGCGCGCTACTGTAGCTAAGGGCCGCCCCTATAGAACGATTTCTAGGGGCGGGTCATGGCATGAGCCGCCCCTGCAAATGCTGCCATTTCCAGGGGCGGTCCATGCCATGACCCGCCCCTGGAAATGCATTATTAGGGGCGGCCCATGCCAATGCCCGCCCCAGGAAAAGTATGTAATTTTTCATTTGAAATTTGAGATTTTTCAAAAGAACTCGATGGAGAAACAGTCAAAATGAGAGTTGTAGATCACAATGAGTTATGAAACTTTGTAGTTGACAACTTTTTTATTTGAAATCATCTTGTCAACAAAAACTAAGTTTGCATTTTTTTCAAATTTGAAATTCAAATTCTGTAAACGATCTTGGATGGAGAAACCACCAAAATAAAAAATGTAGATTTCAAAATGTTATGAAACTTTATAGTTGACAACTTTTTAATTTGAATTCGTTTAGGGCCTCAAACAAGCAATTTACACTCAGTTTAGTATAATACGGGAGGAGTAAAAAAAAAATCTAGGCACAGGTGAGAGTCTGGTGTAGTGGTAGAGGAGGTTGCGCGCGAGGGAGAGGTCGTGAGTTCGAATCCCACCAGCCACAGAGCGCGCGAATTTTACACGAAAAATGGCGCAACTTGGGACGGTTGGGGGCCTTCCCACATTTGGAATAATGTTTTTGCTATTTTTTTGGATTTATTTTTAATCGGCAAAAATGAACTTTGCCGTGTGCCGTAGCATTTCCAGGGGTGGGCTACTAACCCGCCCCTGCAAAAATGAACCCGCCCCTGGAAACACCATCTTTAGGGGCGGGCTACTAACCTGCCCCTGCAAATGGCTATTTTTAGCAGCCAAGAGCAGGGGCGGATTTCGGCGCTGCCCCTAGAAACGTCTGCTAAACCGCCTATCGGCGTTGAAAATGGCCGACTAGTGAATTTCGTGGAATGCGTGCTAAGGCCCAGATGGTTTGAGCACGAACGCCCTACGTCCAGTTCGTTGCTGCTCGTGTTACTCGCGTTGCTCGTAGTAGGGGGTACAAGCGATCGAGAGAGGGAGGGGCTCCCAAGTCTCTGTAAATGTGCGTGCGTATGTGGGTGTCGAGTGAAGTGGGTGAATTGCCCTCTTCCGGCATGGATGGCCCTCCTTTCCCTTTTATAGTTCAAGGGAAAGGGCCGGGTCGGATACATAGCCGAATAAAAAGGAAAAAGATCCCGAGGGGGAGAAAGGAAAAGGCCCAAGGGGTCGGGCAAGCCTCCGCTTCTCCATTCGTCATCATGTCCTATCTATCTTGGGGATCGTGGAGAGTACTCATGACGAACATCCTGTAGGCGCGTCAGTGGTATTTGACATTTCTACACCGTGTGCCAAAGCTTCATCACATGTTGGGAAATGATGATCGAGCTTGGATGGAGAGCTTGGATGGAGTGTAAGCCTGGGTTGTCAGTGTTCTGGCCCTTGCTTAGGGCTGAAGGCGTGCTAGGCAATGTCCCATCATTCGTTTATGACGGGGCAGGCGCTGAGCACGCCAACCTGCCATCATTAGTTTTAGGCTGGATAGGGTGGCGCATTAGGCGTGCGGCGCCCGCCTCAGTGTTTAATGAAGGCAGCGTCCCATCATATCACAGGCCAGTCACATCTGATAGGCTCAGTCCTGGGTCATGATGGATCGTTGACCCAGAGGGGGTCGGTCGAGGCGTAGGGGAGGCCAGTGGGCCTGTACCCGACGTGGGCCGGGCAAGGCGGACGCCCCTACCTATAGTGGTTCCCTCGCCCGACCCCCGTAGGGTCGGGCGAGGTGGAGAAGTTCGTCCGTTTACAGTCGTCCCACCTTTGGGGGTCAGGCAACGTGGAGTGTGACGTGTTAAGCCGCGGCTGGACCATGGCCTGGCCATAGCTGGGCCGTTGACGAGACTTGGTTGCTTCATGGGCTGCTTAGGGATCGGCCTTTCTTAAATTAGGAGTCGCGACCTATGGAGGGACTCCGTGTCGGATCCTTCGTGCCCTGCCGTGGGTGCGCGCGAGCGCACCCACCGAGTGTAGCCCCCGAGCCTCTAGACGAGTCGTGGACTCGTTCAGAGGGTGAATCCTGGAGCCTTTGTCATTTCCCCCACCGGGAGTGCGCGAGCGGACCCGGTGGGTGTAGCCCCCGAGCAGCTAGGCGAACCTTGGCATTCGGTCAGATGCTGAGACTGGTCCGAGAGGTCGCATCGTTGCTCGGAGTCGTCGTTCCTTTTTAGGAAACAGGCGCCGGTCTTTGCCGTATGCAGAGAGGCCTGCATCCTACGTTGAAACTTACTGCGTGGCATGCCGGCCACGTGGGATTTTGACCCGTCTGGTCTTGTCGGTCCTTTTTAGGGCACGTGGCCGCTGTTTCTCTCATGAGAATTTTTGTATTCTTCGGTACTGACGACGCGATCACGCCACGTGGCCGAACCCCGTGGCCCCCATAGACCTCGTGTGAGGTTTGAAAAGGGAAGCTTTTTGGGCACCTGATTTTTGGGCACCTGATCCAGCCTACTTTCCTTTTCTTTCTTTCCGATGAAGCAGGCCCATGTTGGCACTATCCTGGGGCGTCCTCCGGAAGGAGGAGCCAGGAGCCCAGGGCACTGAAGCCAAAAGAATCCCAGCGAACCGCAGGAGTTAAGGTGCCCGGCGTAGCCTCTGCTCGACGCCGTGCCGGCCCCGGGTGCGGCGGGCTCGTCTTCCACATCTGCCACTTCAGAGGTGGTGGTGTGGTAGGCTGTCGTGTGCCGCTCTGGTCGTCGGCGCTGCTGATCCCTCCTTCCACTCCCTCTAGTCCCTGCACTTCGTGGGCCTTTCCAGAAGGTTTCGAGGTCGTGGTGGATCGTTAGCGCCAATCTCCGCCTTCTCGGTTGCGGGTCGTTGTTGCCAGCACAGCCCCCAGTGGTTCTCTGCCCACTTTTCTAGGGGTAACCATTGTCGGCGCTGCCCGCCATTAGGGGCGGGGATGGCTCGGAGCCTGTCATGGCGACCGACTCATTGTCGGGGGTCGTGCCTGTGCACCTTCTCCCTTCTGGGCGTCTTCACGGGGGATGAAGCCAAAAGAAGGCCAGCGACCTTGGATTGCATGGCCTTCTGCTTGGTTTAGGAGGACTCCTCCACTCAGATGCCCGTAATCACCATGTAGAAGTGGCCATTCCCGTTTGTACCCCTCTATGGCCGCGTGCCGTATGTACTTCATATTTGTTTACAAATGAAAAAAGTTTTTGTTTGTGCGTTCTGCGACTGCGCCATCGATCTCTTATTTGTGATTCCATCCTCCATGTGTATCCCGAGACCTATGTCCGGACAGGGGATCATTTCGTCTTGTTTGAGTTTTCCCCTCACGCTTTCCATGCGATAGGATGGAGGGTAAGAGATGCCTCGCACTTTGCCACGCAGGCCGAAGCACGACTCTCATTGAGCTCCAAACGGGTAGGTTCGAGTGAGGCCCAATGCCCCTTCGAGGGGGAGTCATCGGATCAGCTTGTGATCAACCTCAAAAAATCCCCGGCGCCCCACCCCCTTAGTTCCCGCTACCGTTCGATCGGTCACGAGGGCTCGTTGCCTCTTTGCGGTAAGATACATGGGGTCGGGCGCTTCTGGGCTCGAACGCAAGTCGGGGTGCCCTTAGTGCTCGTGCACCAGGGTACTGGCCGCTAGTGGGCCCACCCGTTCCTGCCCCTCACTTGGGTGGCGCTCAGGAGTGGCCTTCGAACCCTTCACGGGCCAGCCTTCGAACTCCTAGGCTATCATGGGCCTCGATCGGGCCGCCCTAGCCTGGGGGTTTCTTACCTTTTGGGCCCATGCGGTCGTCCGGCAACGGGCCGACGTGGAAGTTTATTGCGTTGGGTCATGGTGCGAAGAACGAGGAGACGTGGGAGGAGACGTGGAAGGAAATGTGGGCATGGAGACGCAGCGCGTCTCTCTGGCACGTCCCATCCCCGCCCTCATAAATGCGGGGGGAGGGCCCGGTCCCCTCTCTCTTACGCTTCCTTCCATGCCTCGCTTCCAATCTACTCGCACGCAATGCCTGCTCCTCTTGCCCTAGCTGCGGCAGCTTTCCGTCTCATCGCCGCCGCCGCCTGCGCTTCGCCCCCAAGCTCGCACCTGCAATGGGGTCATGGACACGTTCGTCGGTGGTTGAGGCTCACCTCAATCGCTTGGTGGAGCGGGGCCTCCTGTGCCCGAGGACGGAGGCGGTGGAGTGGATCGTTCCCGGCTCCGAAGACATCCCGCAGCCGCCGCCGGGCTACATCGTCTCCTTCCTCCCCTTCCACGAGCGGGGATTGGGATTCCCCCCCACTAGTTTCTCCGCGGGGTCCTACACCACTACAAGTTAGAGCTGCAGCACATCAACCCAAATGGGATCCAACAAATGGTGGTGTTCATCGTCATGTGTGAAGGCTTCCTCGGCATCGAGCCTCACTTCGCCCTTTGGAAGTAGTTCTTCTTCCTTGACATTGTGAAGAAGGACGGGGAGGTGCGGCCCATGGGATGCGCCGGCATTCGCCTCCGTGGCAGGAAGCGGGCGTCCAGGTACCTTCGACTTCACCTCACCGACTCCAACAAAGGGTGGCACTCCCAGTGGTTCTACCTGAGAAACGATCCTGACACCCCTTTCCCATTCTACACCAGGCGCATGATCCTTGAGTGCCCCGATCTGTGGTCGTGGGGCCCAGGCAAAGACAAGAAGAGGTCAGTTCCCGACCTCCTGAATGGGGTCGAGCTTTTGAAGTGATGGAGGGTGATTGGCGCGGGGGTGATTGCGGCATATCATGCTCGCCGCGTTCTTCCACTTATGGCGCGCCGCCTGCAGCTGCACGAGATGACGCCCTGGTCGGATTGGGTCGGGTCGGCGATGTCTCGTGAGCCATTGTCCGAGGGCGAGATCCACCGATGCCTTCGTGATGCCGTGATTCGCGGGGAGGCGACCTACCCGATTCCAGGTCACCGGCCCATGAAGCCCGCCAACGGGTCCATCACCGTGGTAAGATTCTCGGACTTCATCTTTTTCCTTTTTGTCGTGAATTTCCTTTTTGATGGAGGTTCCTATCACAGGGGCTCCTCAATTATGTCTCATCACGTCCACCCTTGCCAGAGGATGTCCAACGAAGGGCGGAGAACCGCGAGCGTGCGGAGGAGGAGCGGAACAGGGCCGAGGCTGCTCGAAAGGAGAAGACAGCCTTAGTGTGGGCCAAGGACAAGAAGCGGACAGAGTTCCACCGCCGCCGTAGCCTGGCACTCCTTGACGGGCTATGGAATCCCAGTTTGGGACCTTTTGTTGACAGGGAGGCCGCCAACGAGGAGGATGACGAGGACAACCTGTCGGGACTCTCCGAGTTAGAGATCGAGGAGGAGGAGGAGGCCGTGGGATCCGAGGGAGGTGCCGGCGGTGGTGGCGACGGATCTCCTATTAATTGGGAAGAGGCAGCGCACGAGGACGACCCCCCGAGCCGCGACCAGATGGTGTCGCCCTCGGCCATCGAGGGTGGCGACCGCAGGAGGGACAGTCCTCCCCGAGACCTGAACATCGTGTCTGCACCTGCTTCTCCACCCTGAGTTCAAGTTGGTGGGAGGACAGCTCTTGGAGACTCCACCGGGGAAGGTTGGTCCCCGGCGTCCCCGAGGGCTGACAGGGGCAAGTGCCCGAGGACCGAGGATGCGGGGTCGGAAGAGCCGCCCCAGAAGAGGTCAAGCTCGGCGTTCCCGTTGGCGTCCAGGTACGTCCCCCTTGGTCTTCCGCACTTCTCCTCTTTCGTCATCATCCGATTCTTAATTTTTTCGCTTATGCAGGTCCGAAAGATGGGTTGTCCGTCTTGCCTTGGCACCCAGGAAGTTGCTCGCGAGGCAGACGGTGGGCACCACGCTGGGAATGGGGCTCAGCTTCGCTGACCCCATGGTGCGGGCGGCGCTTGGGTCGGCGAGCGCGGGTGGTGAGTCCGGCGGCTCGATTGTCATGGGTGTTACGCCGCTGGGATCGCCTAATCCCGTGGTGGAGCCCGATCTTCTTACTTCAAGCGTGGAGGGTCCGTCCATGGCTGACTGCGACATACCGGACGCAGGGCTTCCATCTTCCCCGCCGTCTGTTCTTGAGCCGGCCACCTCAGCGCCCGACGGCTTGGGGGTCCAGGGACTCCCCGTCCGACAAGGGGAGGATGCTGCTCCATGAGGCGCGCCTGGGAACGGGCGCTCAGGGGCGGACCTTGTCGAAGCAGTTCTGACCTCACCCACTGCACCAGCGGCAGGGGACGATGTGCCCTCGCCCGCCATTGATGAAGGCGAGCTCCCCGGGACGAGTCTCGTTCAGGTCCCTTCGCCGAACACGGGGGCTGCCGAGGGTCGGGAGGTGACTCGTCTGGAGAGGGACGCATCCGCCTTTGGAGGCCGCCCCCTCCGGTGGGCCGACTGGTGGAACCCCGACGCCACGGTCTTCACCCTGGATGATGGCGCGGAGCAGAACGACTGCCGGCAAATTGAGGCCGGGGTCCACTCGGTGGTCGGGGCCCTGCACGCTGCGTTGAACACGCTCCAAAGCGTGGTTGTCCCTGCCGACGAGGTGAGTTTTTTTTCCATCCCTCCGCGTTTTCGGTTTTTTCTCGAGAGGGGACGCATCTTAATCCTTTCCCTTATTTCGCAGTCCCTGATGAGCCGTAGCCGCGATAAGTCTGTCTTCCTTCGGCGGGATAGGACGTCTAGGACCAGACGGCCACCGAGAGGGCGGAGAGCAAAGCGCTGGTGGCCCAGTTGGCCGCCGCCCGGCGTGAGGCGGAGGAAGCGCATACTCAGGCTCGGGCGGTATTAGAGGAGCAGCTCACCACCATCCAGCGAGAGATCAATGCCATTCACACGCTGGCCCGGGAGGCGCTCGTGGCACAGCTAGCCGCCGCTTGCCAAGAAGCCGATTCTGCCCTAGCGCGTGATTAGGAGGCGCGCAAGCACGCCGAGGACGCTGAGCAGAAGAAGAGGGATGCGCTCACGTCATGGGCTTCCGAGTCGGCCACTCGAGACATGGAGCACCGTCAGCTGCAGGACGAGCGCGACCGTCTCCGCGCCGAGCGGGACCAAGCCGCGAACGCCTTGCAGCAGGTGCACGAGGAGCTCGCGGAGGCTCGAGCGAGTTGGGATGACGCTCTCCGGCTCGTCGACGTTTGGGACAGCGACCTAGCAGGTGCTCGTGCGGCCTTGGAGGTCGAGAGGGGCACCCGGATTTAAGCCGAAGGCGTCACCGCCAAGCTGGCGACCACGGCCGTGGGGGATCAGGCGACGATCGCCCGCCTCCAGACCGAGCAGCGGCAACTCGAGGCCGCACTGAAGCTGGAGGCTAACGAGCACGCCACTCTTCACGGCGCCGCTTCCACCGCGCTTGGCGACCTCGGGATGAGGGCGGAGGTGGGGTCAAGCTCACTGCCGACCCAAATGTCCTGGATCCCGACCCGGGCGTGAGCCCCGGTGGTGGACGGGCTCTTCCTTGGTGTGCGGCGGGCTTTCGCCGTGGCTCGCTCGCACTACAACTAGATTGGACTGTAATTCCTTGCGGAGGGCTTCGCACCGGGCACCACCTTAGATGAGGTGCGGTCACTGGAGGAAGAGGTGGCCTCGCTGGCTTCGACCCTGGCTGCATCGACACAGAAGGAGAGCGGACCATGGACGCTCTAAGTTTGTTTCTTTTTTTATCCGAACTGTTCCAAGCCCTTGGGCTCATTTTTTGTATTCAGACTTGTGGCCGAGCGGGATGTGTCTCTGGGTCGGCTGAATTTGGTTTCCCTATGTTAGGTTTATAATCGTGCGTGTGTCAGCCCCCGAGTTCTTTTTCGATTCTGTGTTTTGTTGGGGCCTTCCGCGAGGTAAAGCGGGTTTGGCGCGGTTGGTGAGCGTCTGAGCCGTTGCCTTTGTGGCCTTTTACTCTCCGCAATCCGACCAACCCTTCCTATCCCACTTTTCCCTCGGTTTGCCCTCACCAACACACGCAACGTGAGAGAAATCGGGTGCTGACAGGATCCAGTGTCCTAGGGGACTGCTATTGAGAAAACGGGGTCGTGTGAAAAGTATGTACGATATTGACAAGGAGTTTTTAAGGGTAGAAGCGACGTAGCTGTTCGATGTTCCAGGCGTTGGTGTACTCCTCGCCGTCGGCGTTCTGCAGCTTGTATGAGCCGGGTCGAATGGCTTGGGAGATGATGTACAGGCCTTCCCAAGGGGACGAGAGCTTGTCGCGATCCTTGTTGCTTTGGACAAGCCGTAGAACCAAATCTCTGACCTAGAACACTCGTTCGCGCACCCATCGGCCATGGTACCGCCGTAGTGCTTGTTGGTATTTGGCGGAATGAGCCAGTGCGACCTCCCGAGCCTCTTCTAGCTGGTCGGCGGCATCCTCCAGTGAGGATTGATTACCGGCCTAGTCGTAGGCACGGACTCTTGGTGACCCATAGTCAAGGTCGGTCGGGAGAATGGCCTCTGAGCCGTATACCATAAAAAATAGAGTGAATCCTGTTGCCCAGCTGGGCATCGTCCTCAAACTCCAGACCACCGCGGGTAGTTCTTCGACCCATCGGCCGCTGAACTTTTCCAGTCGCTCGAAGATTCGAGGTTTGAGACCTTGAAGGATCATGCCGTTCGCGCGCTCAACCTGCCCGTTCGTGCGGGGGTGCGCTATGGCTGCCCAATCAACTCGGATATGGTATTCATCACAAAATCAGAGAAATTTCTTTTCGGTGAATTGTGTACCGTTATCCATGATGATGGAATTTGGGACTCCAAAGAGATGGACAATGTCGAGGAAGAATTTGACCACTTCCTTAGACTTGATTTGCGTAATCGGACGAACCTCAATCCACTTGCTGAATTTGTCGATGGCGACCAGCAAGTGGGTGAAGCCCCGGGCACCTTCTTGAGGGGCCCAACCATGTCCAACCCCCAGACCGCGAACGTCCACGTGATGGGGATGGTTTGGAGGGCCTGAGCTAGGAGGTGGGTTTGTCTTCCATAGAATTGGCACCCTTCGCAGGTGCGCACTATTTCTATGGCGTCTCGCAGTGCTGTTGGCCAATAGAAGCCTTGTCGAAATACATTTCCAACTAGGTTGCGAGGTGTGGCGTAGTGGCCACATGTCCCTCCATGTATGTCTGCGAGCAGCTCTTTCCCCTGTTCGAAGGGGATGCAACGTTGGAGGACTTTTGTGTGGCTTTTTCTATAAAGCTCTCCCTCCACAATTGCATAGGATTTGGCACGACGCGCGATGCGTTGGGCCTCGGCCTTGTACTCTGGGAGCTTGTCCCTTATGAGGTAATCAAGGAAGGGCCGTCTCCAATCCATGGGGTCAGCCTCGGTGGCTTCGTCCTGGGTTAGAGTGGCTATTGCCAGATTCAACAAGTCGGCTAAGGTGTGGTCTAGCGGGTCGGTGGCATCCATCGAGCCATCGGTTTCCATAAGCTCAGTGGTAATTGGGGTCGGGACGCTGCTAGCCCCCGAGCCCTGGGGGGCCTTAAGTCCTGGGTGGGCTGCGCCGCGCTCGTCGATTCTGGGCTCGGGGTGCTGACCGATGGGTTTTGCTGGTCGATAGCAAAGACACCCGATGGGACTGGTTCCCGCCCCGATGCCTTTTTGGCCAACTCATCGGTGGCTTTGTTAAATCATCGTTTGATGTGCCTAAGCTCGAGGCCATCAAATTTGTCCTCGAGCTTCTGGACTTCTCGCCAGTATGCGGCCATTGTCTCGCTTTCGCAGCTTGACTCTTTCATGACCTGGTCGACTACGAGCTAGGAATCTCCTCTTATCTCAAGGCGCCGAATTCCCAGCTCGATTGCAATTTTCAAGCCATTGATGAGTGCTTCATACTCGACCACATTGTTTGATGCCGAGAAATGGAGGCGAACTATGTACCTCATTCAGACTCCCTGTGGGGAGACAAAGACTAGCCCGACCCCTGCTCCTATCCTGACCAGCGATCCGTCAAAGTACATGATCCAGTACTCCTGATTGACCAACTCTGGCGGCAGTTGGGTCTCCGTCCATTCGGCGACGAAGTCGGCTAGGACCTGGGATTTGATGGCGGTTCTAGGAGAGTACGTGATCCGCTGACCCATCAATTCGAGCGCCCATTTGGCAATCCGACCGGTGGAGTCGGGGTTGTTGATGATTTCTCCAAGGGGGAGTGAGCTTACGACCGCGACTGGGTGCGAGTCGAAGTAATGGCGTAGTTTCCTCTTGGTGATCAGGACAGTGTATAGCAGCTTCTGGATCTATGGCACTACAAGGAATCATGCCTTTTGTGATGAACTATAGTGACAAACACATTTTTACTCACTAATATACGGATCAGCAGTGACAAATAAGGGTTTCTTCACAATTGCTTAAATAATTTGTGACAAGTTATTTTTTCATCACAATTTTGTACATAATTTGTGACAAACATAGTTATCATCACAACTGGAGTTTTTGGTGACCATTCACTTGTGATGAATCACCATGTTATCACTATTTCGCTAGTAAATAGTGACAAAATATTGTGTCGTCACATAGCATTGAAACAGTGACGATACAATGGTGATGATTTGTAAATTGTCACTGTTTAGCATATTCTAGTGAAAAATATTATATCGTCACGCTACTCTATTCGGTCTTGTGATGATCTTAATGTGACGAATATTATTGTTTTCACTATTTTATTCTTATTTAGTGTTGAGAATTTTTATCGTCACTAAGACAATACTAACTATTTTTATTTACAAGTAGTGAGGAAACAATGTCATCACAACTAAAGTTTGAGAATAGTGACCGAGATGTAAGCAATTGATTCTCACTGATGGGTATGGCCACATGCCTGATGGACATGTATGCAAGCCTATGAAAATTGTAGCAAAGAGAAATTATGCCTTTTGGTCCTACTAGTCAGGAGCTGCTAGTGAACTTTAAATGTAGGAAATTGATATTAGTTCTGGGCATTGTGCAAAGTGGCTTGC
>QPGU01000655.1:0-18918 GCA_004135705.1 Alloteropsis semialata | reverse complement strand
TGATAGATTCTCCATTCTCTCCTCCTCATTGGCTGACCACAATCTAGCACTCAGTTGTCTGCGCCACTCTCCTATCTTTTATATTGTTTTGTGCATCCGTTGGCCCTTTGTTTTAGATTTGTTTCATTCACATATATAATGTGTATGTTTACATTTCTTTTCATAAGTTAATCTCATGTTTTAATCTATTTGAGATCTCAACTTGTGGCAACGTAGGGCACTGATTTTTTAATCTTACTTTTGTGTTCCTATTCATATCCTGTCACAGGTTGAAATGGCACCCCAACTTCGCCGATCAGGTGAGATCTCAGGTGCTACACGTGAACCTGCAACTGATATGGCCCTTAACGGTGAAGCAAACCATGTTGCTGAACCTAACCCAGGTTTGTCCATTTATTTTCAAACTGTTAAATCATTATTTTATGAATCTGCATAAGTTGAATTTGAAATGAATGATCACTCCAAATTTTATTATGAATCAGGCCGTAACCATCGGAGGAGAGGTCGAGGGGTGACTATCAATGAAAAACTTTCAAAACTTAGGGCAAGAGGGATACCAGTGGACCTTCACTTTCCTCGGCAATTTGGGAAAGTCTGTGGTAGGCATGCTAGTGTATTCAAAAGTGAAATTACCGTTTGTATTAGGCAAGAGGCGCCCCTTAGGGTCATGAAGTGGAAAGACATGGACAGATCCTTCCCAGGAACCACATCTGCTATCTGGAACTTCTTGAAGGTTTGTACTAAATTGATTCATAATATTTCTATATAGTTTTCTTACATTTGGTCAATCTAAAATTTTACTTCCATAACCTAGGATAAGTTTCCAGAGATCTCTGTTGGGGACTACGAATACGTGATGGCACAAGTCACTACGGGAAACCCGGGGTTTGCCGAGTGTCCCAAACACTCGGCAAAGGCCGAAATACACTCGGCAAACGCTTTGCCGAGTGTTACACTCGGCAAACAGCACTCGGTAACCCGGGACTCGGCAAAGAGCTGTTTGCCGAGTGTATTTTTTCGGGCACTCGGCAAACCCTTTGCCGAGTGCTATTTGACACTCGGCAAACAGCCGGTTTCCTGAGCACAAAAAAACCGAAAACAAATAGCAAAAAAATTTATTTAAATGTGGGAAGGCACCCAACCACCCAAGCCATCAAGTCGCAAGTCGCGCCATTTTTCGCGGAAAATTCGCGCGCTACGCGGTCGGCGGGATTCGAACCCGCGACCTCTCTCTCGCGCAACCTTCTCTACCACTGCACCACACTCTCACTTGTGACTAGATATCGTTCTGATTCCTACCATATTATACTAAACCGAGTGTAAATTGCTTCTTTGAGGCCGTAAACGATTTCAAATTAAAAACTTGTCAACTACAAAGTTTTATAACTTTTTGAAATCTACAAGTTTTATTTTGGTAGTTTCTCCATCCGAGGTCATTTACAAAATTTGAATTTCAAATTTGAGAACATTCAAACTTAGTTTTCGTTGACTATATGATTTCAAATGAAAAAGTTGTCAACTACAAAGTTTCATAACTTATTGTGATCTACAACTTTTATTTTGACTGTTTTTTCATCCGAGGTCATTTGAAAAAACTCAAATTTTGAATTTTGAGAACTACAAACGTACTTTTCATTAGCAAAACAAATTCAAATTAAAAAATTTTAAACTACAAAGTTGTATAACTTCTGAAGATCTACAACTTTGATATATGACATTTCTTCATCCGATGTAGTGAGAGTAACATTGTTCACAAATCTTATAGATCTCTCTTATAGTTTCAGGAAACTCTACGAGAGATCTAGATTTTGTGAACAATATTCATATGAATTTGTCGAATGAAGAAATGACCAAACTAAAAGTTCAGCATCTTGAGAAGTTATACAACTTTGTAGTTCAAAACTTTTTAATTTGAATTGATTTACTACTTCAAAATGTGGTTTTAATTATGACTTTGCCGAGTGTCAAAAAAAACACTCGGCAAACAGGACCTTTGCCGAGTGTCAAAAAAAAACACTCGGCAAAGATATTGTTTGCCGAGTGTTTTTTTTTTTGACACTCGGCAAAGAATATCTTTGCCGAGTGTTTTTTTTTACACTCGGCAAACCATATTTTTGCCGAGTGTTTTTTTTTTGCCGAGTGTTTTTTGAAAAACACTCGGCAAACAAGTTGTTTGCCGAGTGCCCGAAAAAAAACACTCGGCAAACATGAAGACACTCGGCAAACTCGGGATTTCCCGTAGTGAGTTGAGCATCAATACAATGTACGACGCAGCAGGCTCCACACGATATACCGCACAACAAAGCGACGTCCTTCTGATGTTGCACCAGAAGACTGGCAGTGGCTGATTGAGAACTTGTGGAGTGATGAAAAGTTTAAGGTGCATATTAAGTTGTTTGCATGGTACAATTACTTCATCATTCATATGTCATTGTCCTTATGCAGAAAAGAAGCGAAACAAATTCTAGGAACAGAGGACAGCAAGAGATGAAATCTCTCGTTGGAACAAAATCCATTGTGCAGATAGCATATGAACATGTTAGTGTTACTCATTATTTAAATGTGTCTGTTGTTAATTAGAGTTATTTATTTCTACTGTCAAAAACTAACTTGATGTGCACATCACATAATTGTAGAGAGACCCAGTGACTGGTGAGTGGCCCACTGCTATGGATGTTTGGAAGGCAATCTATCAGAAGCCTGATGGAACTTGGTCTGTTCCAAATGGTGAAGAAATATTGGTACAAACATCATATATTTTAGTTTATTCTTTTTACATATAAATACTTTGTTTAGTGCTTACCATTTCTATTACATAATTTGCAGAACAATCTTCGTGCAGTAGCTGAAACAGAGCAAGAGAAGATCTCATCTGCTCCAGTGCCATTAGTGGAGCATTTTGCATTAGTCCTTGGCAGGAAACCAAACCACTCACGTGGTGTTGGTGTAGCTGCAGTTAACCATGGGGCACAAGAAAGACACAGGCTCCATGCACAAGCTGAAGCTGCCAGGCAACATGCTGATGATGCACAACAACATGCTGCTGCTTTGCAAGAAGAAGTTCAAAGGCTTACCGAAGCAAATGATCAGTTACGTGAAGAGCTGCAGTCTCAGCGTGAAGAACTGACTTCTCAAAGGAGGACTGTTCAAGAACAAAGCCTGGACATGGAGCGCTTGGTGGATCAGAAGCTTGAAGAGAGGATGAGAGCATATTTTACCCGTGTGTCCAATACAGCACATGCTGTTCCTTCTTCAACCCCCACATGCGCAGCAGCCAACCAAGTAAGATGAGAAATATTGTGGTATTTAATATTTACATATACAATTAGTAATGTCTTCCAATCAATAACCTAGTTAAATTATTTAAATTGCAGGGCACCCCAAATTGAGAAGAATGGGTCTCAAGGAATAAAACTTCAAACTTTGGTTCATCTAAGCCAGCATCCCAGACTCTTGCAGAGTTCGATTTTAGCATTGGCTTTAGTGGTTCAGAGGTAGAAACTTTTAGGAAAGTAGTTAATATATAATTTAGGGATTCATTGTCAAGTAGTTATAGTGCTCTATATATGAGCACATCAATTTTTTATTCATTATTATAAAGGATGCTCAGCTATGCAGAAGACCTTCAATTCTTTGTATCCACAGTTATGATTCTCCTTTCAATATTATGAGTGCATTTTCAGATAAACTGGATTTAATATTCTTATTCCTGTTCCTCGCTAAGTAATTAGTCAATGTATCACTAAAAACTATAGTTTTTTACTAAGAAAACTGTCACGCTTCCAATGGTTTTAGTCAGTGAAGTCGATTTTATGCGATAATATTTTCACACAATATCTAATTTAGTTAAAAAAAACTGGCTTTTGTGCCAAATATTTAATCACTTAGGGACTGCCTAATGACAAAATTTGTTGTCACTACCAGACCTACTTTGACACTAATGTGCCTATTTATTAGTGGAAAGGATTGTCACATGCATATACGAAACTTGTCACAAATAAAATGGCTATGAGTGTTGACATATGCCACAGAAAGAATTTGATTTTGCCACAACAAGTAATATTACTTGTGCACATACGTCATCACCACTAATAAAATATCATCGCTGGAAAACACAAAATTGCAAGGACATATTCTTCACAGTTAGATGTGCATATGTCATGATAGATTCGTCACTATCAGTCAACACAATAGTGATGCCTCGATTGCCACTAGTTATCACTAATTAGTATGAAATATATTTGTCACTATAAACATTTAAGATGATGAATATGGCGTCACAGAACTTAGACACAGTCGTGATAATATCAACTCCTCACTAAAAGCACTGGTTAATAGTGATGGTTTGTTATCACAAAAGCAATGAATATTTGTGCTGAAAAGAAAATCGTCACTATGTTTTTTGTGACACCAATATTAGTGATGACATTGTGACGACTATGGATTTCGTCACAAGGTGGTTATTGTGATGAATAATGGGCATTTAGTGACAAATTTCGTCATCACAAAAGGGACGATCTCTTACGCTTCCTTCCGTGCCTCGCTTCCAATCTACTCGCGCGCAACGCCTGCTCCTCTTGCCCTAGCTGCAGCAGCTTTCCATCTCATCGCCGCCGCCACCGCGCTTCGCCCCCAAGCTCGCACCTGCAATGGGGTCATGGACACGTTCGTCGGTGGTTGAGGCTCACCTCAATCGCTTGGTGGAGCGGGGCCTCCTGTGCCCGAGGACGGAGGCGGTGGAGTGGATCGTTCCCGGCTCCGAAGACATCCCGCAGCCGCCGCCGGGCTACATCGTCTCCTTCCTCCCCTTCCACGAGCGGGGATTGGGATTCCCCCCACTAGTTTCTCCGCGGGGTCCTACACCACTACAAGTTAGAGCTGCAGCACATCAACCCAAATGGGATCCAACAAATGGTGGTGTTCATCGTCATGTGTGAAGGCTTCCTCGGCATCGAGCCTCACTTCGCCCTTTGGAAGTGGTTCTTCTTCCTCGACATAGTGAAGAAGGACGGGGAGGTGCGGCCCATGGGATGCACTGGCATTCGCCTCCGTGGCGGGAAGCGGGCATCCAGGTACCTTCACTTCACCTCACCGACACCAACAAGGGGTGGCACTCCCAGTGGTTCTACCTGAGGAACGATCCCGACGCCCCTTTCCCGTTCTACACTGGCTTGAGTGCCCCGATCTGTGGTCGTGGGGCCCAGGCAAAGACAAGAAGAGGTCAGTTCCCGAACTCCTGAATGGGGTCGAGCTTTTGAAGTGATGGAGGGTGATTGGCGCGGGGGTGATTGCGGCATATCATGCTCGCCGCGTTCTTCCACTTATGGCGCGCCGCCTGCAGTTGCACGAGATGACGCCCTGGTCGGATTGGGGCGGGTCGGCAATGTCTCGTGAGCCATTGTCCGAGGGCGAGATCCACCGGTGCCTTCATGATGCCGTGATTCGCGGGGAGGCGACCTACCCGATTCCAGGTCACCGGCCCATGAAGCCCGCCAACGGGTCCATCACCGTAGTAAGATTCTCGGACTTCATCTTTTTCCTTTTTGTCATGAATTTCCCTTTTGATGGAGGTTCCTATCACAGGGGCTCCTCAATTATGTCTCGTCACGTCCACCCTTGCCAGAGGACGTCCAATGAAGGGCGGAGAACCGCGAGCGTGCGGCGGAGGAGCGCAGCAGGGCCGAGGCCGCTCGAAAGGAGAAGACAGCCCTAGTGTGGGCCAAGGACAAGAAGCAGACAGAGTTCTGCCGCCGCCGTAGCCTGGCACTCCTTGACGGGCTATGGAATCCCAGTTTGGGACCTTTTGTTGACAGGGAGGCCGCCAACGAGGAGGATGACGAGGACAACCTGTCGGGACTCTCCGAGTTAGAGATCGAGGAGGAGGAGGAGGAGGCCGTGGGATCCGAGGGAGGTGCCGGCAGTGGTGGCGACAGATCTTCTATTAATTGGGAAGAGGCGGCGCACGAGGACGACCCCCCGAGCCGCGACCAGATGGTGTCGCCCTCGGCCATCGAGGGTGGCGACCGCGGGAGGGACAGTCTTCCCCGAGACCTAAACATCGCGTCTGCGCCTGCTTCCCCATCCTGAGTTCAAGTTGGTGGGAGGACAGCTCTTGGAGACTCCACCGGGGAAGGTCGGTCCCCGGCGTCCCCGAGGGCTGACAGGGGCAAGTGCCCGAGGGCCGAGGATGCGGGGTCGGAAGAGCCGCCCCAGAAGAGGTCAAGCTCGGCGTTCCCGTTGGCGTCCAGGTACGTCCCCCTTGGTCTTCCGCACTTCTCCTCTTTCGTCATCATCGGATTCTTAATTTTTTCACTTATGCAGGTCCGAAAGATGTGCTGTCCCTCTTGCCTTGGCACCCAAGAAGTTGCTCGCGAGGCAGATGGTGGGCGCCACGCTGGGAATGGGGCTCAGCTTCGCTGACCCCATGGTGCGGGCGGCGCTTGGGTCGGCGAGCGCGGGTGGTGAGTCCGGCGGCTCGATTGTCATGGGTGTTACGCCGCTGGGATCGCCTAATCCCGTGGTGGAGCCCGATCTTCTTACTTCAAGCGTGGAGGGTCCGTCCATGGCTGACCGCGACATACCGGACGCAGGGCTTCCATCTTCCCCGTCGTCTATTCTTGAGCCGGCCACCTCAGCGCCCGACGGCTTGGGGGTCCAGGGACTCCCCGTCCGACAAGGGGAGGATGCTGCTCCACGAGGCGCGCCTAGGGACGGGCGCTCGAGGACGGACCTTGTCGAACCAGTTCCGACCTCACCCACTGTCTCAACGGCACGGGACACTGTGCCCTCGCCCGCCATTGATGAAGGCGAGCTCCCCGGGACGAGTCTCGTTCAGGTCCCTTCGCCGAACGCGGGGGCTACCGAGGGTTGGGAGGTGACTCGTCTGGAGAGGGACGCATCCGCCTTTGGAGGCCGCCCCCTCCGGTGGGCCGACTGGTGGAACCCCGACGCCACGGTCTTCACCCTGGATGATGGCGCGGAGCAGAACGACTGCCGGCAAATTGAGGCCGGGGTCCACTCGGTGGTCGGGGCCCTGCACGCTGCGTTGAACACGCTCCAAAGCGTGGTTGTCCCTGCCGACGAGGTGAGTTTTTTTTCCATCCCTCCGCGTTTTCGGTTTTTTCTCGAGAGGGGACGCATCTTAATCCTTTCCCTTATTTCGCAGTCCCTGATGAGCCGTAGCTGC
Source organism: Alloteropsis semialata (assembly GCA_004135705.1). NCBI lineage: Eukaryota > Viridiplantae > Streptophyta > Magnoliopsida > Poales > Poaceae > Alloteropsis > Alloteropsis semialata. The sequence goes on along the minus strand of QPGU01000655.1, from coordinate 11,732 downwards.
GATAAGTCTGTCTTCCTTCGGCGGGAGAAGGACGTCTAGGACCGGTCAGCCGCCGAGAGGGCGGAGAGCAAAGCGCTGGTGGCCCAGTTGGCCGCCGCCCGGCGTGAGACGGAGGAAGCGCGTACTCAGGCTCGGGCGGTATTAGAGGAGCAGCTCACCACCATCCAGCGAGAGATCAATGCCATTCACACGCTGGCCCGGGAGGCGCTCGTGGCACAGCTAGCCGCCGCTTGCCAAGAAGCCGATTCTGCCCTAGCGCGTGATTAGGAGGCGCGCAAGCACGCCGAGGACGCTGAGCAGAAGAAGAGGGATGCGCTCACGTCATGGGCTTCCGAGTCGGCCACTCGAGACATGGAGCACCGTCAGCTGCAGGACGAGCGTGACCGTCTCCGCGCCGAGCGGGACCAAGCCGCGAATGCCTTGCAGCAGGTGCGCGAGGAGCTCGCGGAGGCTCGGGCGAGTCGGGATGATGCTCTCCGGCTCATCGACGTTTGGGACAGTGACCTAGCAGGCGCTCGTGTGGCCTTGGAGGTCGAGAGGGGCACCCGGATTTAAGCCGAAGGCGTCACCGCCAAGCTGGCGACCACGGCCGTGGGGGATCAGGCGACGATCGCCCGCCTCCAGACCGAGCAGCGGCAACTCGAGGCCGCACTGAAGCTGGAGGCTGACGAGCACGCCACTCTTCACGGTGCCGCTTCCGCCGCGCTTGGCGAACTCGGGATGAGGGCGGAGGTGGGGTCAAGCTCGCTGCCGACCCAAATCTCCTGGATCCCGACCCGGACGCGAGCCCCGGTGGTGGATGGGCTCTTCCTTGGTGTGCGGCGGGCTTTCGCCGTGGCTCGCTCGCACTACGACCAGATTGGACTGTAATTCCTTGCGGAGGGATTCGCACCGGGCACCACCTTACACGAGGTGCGGTCACTGGAGGAAGAGGTGGCCTCACTGGCTTCGACCCTGGCTGCATCGACATAGAAGGAGAGCGGACCATGGACCCTCTAATTAGTTTGTTTCTTTTTTTTTATCCGAACTGTTCCAAGCCCTTGGGCTCATTTTTTGTATTCAGACTTGTGGCCGAGCGGGATGTGTCCCTGGTTCGGCTGAATTTGGTTTCCCTATGTTAGGTTTATAATCGTGCGTGTGTCAGCCCCCGAGTTCTTTTTCGATTCTGTGTTTTGTTGGGGCCTTCCGCGAGGTAAAGCGGGTTTGGCGCGGTTGGTGAGCGTCTGAGCCGTTGCCTTCGTGGCCTTTTACTCTCCGCAATCCGACCAACCCTTCCTATCCCACTTTTCCCTCGGTTTGCCCTCACCAACACACGCAACGTGAGAGAAATCGGGTGCTGACAGGATCCAGTGTCCCAGGGGACTGTTATTGAGCAAACGGGGTCGTGTGAAAAGTATGTACGATATTGACAAGGAGTTTTTAAGGGTAGAAGCGATGTAGCTGTTCGATGTTCCAGGCGTTGGTGTACTCCTCGCCGTCGGCGTTCTGCAGCTTGTATGAGCCGGGTCGAATGGCTTGGGAGATGATGTGCAGGCCTTCCCAAGGGGACGAGAGCTTGTCGCGATCCTTGTTGCTTTGGACAAGCCGTAGAACCAAATCTCTGACCTGGAACACTCGTTCGTGCACCCATTGGCCATGGTACCGCCGTAGTGCTTGTTGGTATTTGGCGGAATGAGCCAGTGCGACCTCCCGAGCCTCTTCTAGCTGGTCGGCGGCATCCTCCAGTGAGGATTGATTACCGGCCTAGTCGTAGGCACGGACTCTTGGTGACCCATAGTCAAGGTCGGTCGGGAGAATGGCCTCTGAGCCGTATACCATAAAAAACAGAGTGAATCCTGTTGCCCAGCTGGGCGTCGTCCTCAAACTCCAGACCACCGCGGGTAGTTCTTCGACCCATCGGCCGCTGAACTTTTCCAGTCGCTCGAAGATTCGAGGTTTGAGACCTTGAAGGATCATGCCGTTCGCGCGCTCAACCTGCCCGTTCGTGCGGGGGTGCGCTATGGCTGCCCAAACTCGGATATGGTATTCATCACAAAATCAGAGAAATTTCTTTTCGGTGAATTGTGTACTGTTATCCATGATGATGGAATTTAGGACTCCAAAGCGATGGACAATGTCGAGGAAGAATTTGACCACTTCCTTGGACTTGATTTGCGTAATCGGATGAACCTCAATCCACTTGCTGAATTTGTCGATGGCGACCAGCAAGTGGGTGAAGCCCCCGGGCGCCTTCTTGAGGGGCCCAACCATGTCCAACCCCCAGACCGCGAACGGCCACGTGATGGGGATGGTTTGGAGGGCCTGAGCTGGGAGGTGGGTTTGTCTTCCATAGAATTGGCACCCTTCGCAGGTGCGCACTATTTCTATGGCGTCTCGCAGTGCTGTTGGCCAACAGAAGCCTTGTCGGAACGCATTTCCAACTAGGTTGCGAGGTGTGGCATAGTGGCCACATGTCCCTCCATGTATGTCTGCGAGCAGCTCTTTCCCCTGTTCGAAGGGGATGCAACGTTGGAGGACTTTTGTGTGGCTATTTCTATAAAGCTCTCCCTCCAGAATTGCATAGGATTTGGCACGACGCGCGATGCGTTGGGCCTCGGCCTTGTACTCTGGGAGCTTGTCCCTTATGAGGTAATCAAGGAAGGGCCGTCTCCAATCCATGGGGTCAGCCTCGGTGGCTTCGTCCTGGGTTAGAGTGGCTATTGCCAGATTCAACAAGTCGGCTAAGGTGTGGTCTAGCGGGTCGGCGGCATCCATCGAGCCATCGGTTTCCATAAGCTCAGTGGTAATTGGGGTCGGGACGCTGCTAGCCCCCGAGCCCTGGGTGGGCGTGAAGTCCTGGGTGGGCTGCACCGCGCTCGTCAATTCTGGGCTCAGGGTGCTGACTGATGGGTTTTGCTGGTCGCTAGCAAAGACACCCGATGGGACTGGTTCCCGCCCCGATGCCTTTTTGGCCAACTCATCGGTGGCTTTGTTAAATCATCGTTTGATGTGCCTAAGCTCGAGGCCATCAAATTTGTCCTCGAGCTTCTAGACTTCTCGCCAGTATGCGGCCATAGTCTCGCTTTCGCAGCTTGACTCTTTCATGACCTGGTCGACTACGAGCTAGGAATCGCCTCTTGTCTCAAGGCGCCGAATTCCCAGCTCGATTGTAATTTTCAAGCCATTGATGAGTGCTTCATACTCGACCACATTGTTTGATGCCGAGAAATGGAGGTGAACTATGTACCTCATTTGGACTCCCTGTGGGGAGACAAAGACTAGCCCAACCCCTGCTCCTATCCTGACCAGCGATCCGTCAAAGTACATGATCCAGTACTCCTGATTGACCAACTCTGGCGGCAGTTGGGTCTCCGTCCATTCGGCGACGAAGTCGGCTAGGACCTGGGATTTGATGGCGGTTCTAGGAGAGTACGTGATCCGCTGACCCATCAATTCGAGCGCCCATTTGGCAATCCGACCGGTGGAGTCGGGGTTGTTGATGATTTCTCCAAGGGGGAGTGAGCTTACGACCGCGATGGGTGCGAGTTCGAAGTAATGGCGTAGTTTCCTCTTGGTGATCAGGACAGTGTATAGCAGCTTCTGGATCTACGGGTACCGTGTTTTCGTATCACTGAGTACCTCGCTGATGAAGTACACCGGGTGCTGGACCTTGAGGATGTGTCCTTCCCCCCATTCTACGACGAGGGCTGCACTCACGACGTGCGTTGTTGCCGCGATGTAGAGCAGGTGGGGTTCCCCTGGGGTCGGCGGGACCAGTATTGGTGCCTTCGTTAGGACTGCCTTGACTTGTGTAAGGGCTTCTTGGGCTTCTTGAGTCCATGTGAATAGCTCGGATTTTTTGAGTAGGCGGTACAGGGGGAGGACTCGCTCGCCGAGCCTCGAAACGAATCGGCTCAGTGCGGCGAGGCACCCCTTGACCCGCCGTACTTCCTTCAAATTCTGGATCAGGCCCATCGTGTCGATGATCGTGATCTTCTCCGGGTTGGCCTCGATCCCTCGTTGGGACACAATGAAGCCAAGTAGCATTCCTCTTGGCACTCCGAACACGCATTTTTTGGGGTTGAGCTTGACTCCATTCGCCCGGAGTTTATCGAACGTCTTTTGATGGTCGGCCACGAGTTGGTCGGTCTATTTGGACAAGGTCCATTCCACATCTTCTCGAAATGGTCGGTCATCTCCCCCGCTGGAGGTTTAACCCCCGGCTTTCGTTTCACTGCCGCCACCATGGCGGCGTCAGAATCCTATCGCTGCACCTTATTCTTCTTCTTCTTCTTGCTCGGGCGGTCGGAAGGACCCTCGTCCGCCTCCTCGACGCGCTTGCCCTTCCCCTCGGTGGGATGGTAAAAGATGGTCCCGACCGCCTCCTCGTCGGAGGCGTGACTCGTTGCTATGTCGAGAAGATCTTTCGCCGTGCGAGGGCTCTTGTGCCCAAGCTTATGGACGAGAGACTTGCAAGTTGTCCCCGACAAGAATGCGCTGATGACGTCGGCATCAGCGAGGTTGGGCAGCTCATTGCACTGCCAAGAAAAGCGTCGGTTGTACTCCCGGATAGTTTCCCCCTGCTTTTGTCGGTAGTTCTTGAGGTCCCAAGGGTTCCTCGGGCGAGTGTAAGTCACCTGGAAGTTCCCAACGAAGATTTCCCGGTGGTCGGTCCAGTTTCGGATCAGGCCCGCAGGGAGATGCTCGAGCCACACCCTGGCCGAATCGGCCAGGTACAATGGCAGGTGTCGGATGATGAAGTCGTCGTCATCTGCCCCCCCGGCCCTGCACGCGAGTCGATAGTCCTCGAGCCAGAGCTCGGGATTGGTTTCCCCTGCATACTTAGGCCGGTTTGTCGGGGGCCGGAACCGCAGAGGACACGGAGCATTCATGATCTGGGAACTGAAGGCGCGGGGTCCCGGTGCATCCGAGCTTGGGCTCCGTCCCTCGGCGTCATCATTGTATCGGCCTCCGCGGCGCGGAGCGCACCCGTGCGGAGGTTCTCCATCGCCCTCGACCGGCTGGCGACGACGTGCATTCAGTATGTCGCGGGCATCACGGACCGGGCCGAGACGTCCCTGGATGGGGGCCTCCAGCCGTGCGTTGGGACCTAGACACGGCTGATGAACTGATATGTTCTGTGGGTCATGGTCGCCGCAGTTACGGGGTGGTTGTCTCGAGGCGCGACGTTGGCTGGCCTGAGAGCCATGTCGTCGGGACTGCGAGCTCTCGGCCTACTGCGCCGCCACTCGCTCGAGGAGCTCGCCCACCTCACGTTGAGATCTTCGGGCTTCTGGCGTGTCGGGGTCAAGGAGTCCTTGCAGAAGCGCCGCAGCGATCGTGAGGTTTTGGCTTGCTCTCGCGAAATGGGGCATCCCCCCATCATTGTTCATGATTTTCCGTTGAACGTCATGAGCACGCCCGCGTGCCGGTGCACCAGCGTCACATGTTGGAGCTCACGCTCAATGCGTGCTTTCTCCTGATCCATGCGTGCACGCTCATGCTCGACATGAAGCCGCTCCTGCTCCATGCACGCGCGTTCCTGCCCTAGTCGGCGTTGGGCCTCCTGGAGCTCTAGCCTTCGCGCCTGCACCTGATCGGGGCGGGGCGCTGAGGTGGTGCAGTCGCAGCTCTCGCCGCGCCTGCGGCAGCCGCGTTGGCTATGACGGGGTCGGCCGTAGCGGCACCCACCGTGGTGACGTTAGCCGCAGCACCGCGTGCCAACGGCTGGCTGGAGTCGTCGTCGCTCGCCTCTCCTAGCGCCCCATCGGGAGTGTCCGCCATAAAACATTCGTGAGATGGATGATGGCTCTTAGCGATCAACTCTGTCTCAGATGCTTCCGACGAACTTTCATCGAGCAAGTCGAGGACCGACTCCGAGGCATGGTCGATCACCCCCACGAACTCGTTGTCCATGGGGGTCTGGCGCATGTTGCGGACCAACCAGCGGGAGACCGTTTCTCATGCGTTGCGCAAGCCGAAGGGCGCCATGTAAGGTGGAGCGGGAATCAGCGCGCCTGAAGAGAGTGGCGCGCCTCCCACGAGCTAGGTCGTGACGTTCGCCAGGGCAAACATGACACAGCGCGCGTTTTCCTGGGACGGCCGCAGTCCCAGGAACGTGTTGAGCCGCCTCCAAAGGTCCCCTCCGTTAGAGCTCGCGGGGAACTCGTGGGACTCTGGGGCACTCAGTCGAATGCTCGCGAGGGCCTCGACGGCCTCCGCGACACAGGTGTTGGTGCCGTTGGCTGGGGCGGCGACGGTGACTCGCTCCAATGCGCCGCCATCGGTGGTGATGAAATCCAGGCTTCCGAAGCGCACGTGCATCCCAGGAGCCCAGCTCGAACCGTCACTGGCCATCCGGAGCCTGGGGAAGATCGTCGAACATGCAAAGGCCCCTACCTGGCGCGCCAACTGTCGGCATTGAAAATGGCTGACTAGTGAATTTCATGGAATGTGTGCTAAGGCCTGGATGGTTCACGAGAGGACACAAGGAATTATACTGGTTCGGGCATGAACGCCCTATGTCCAGTTCGTTGCTGCTCGTGTTACTCGTGTTGCTCGTAGTAGGGGTACAAGCGATCGAGAGAGGGAGGGGATCCCAAGTCTCTGTGAATGTGCGTGCGTATGTGGGTGTTGAGTGAAGTGGGTGAATTGCCTTCTTCCAGCAAGGATGGCCCTCCTTTCCCTTTTATAGTTCAAGGGAAAGGGCCAGTCGGATACATAGCTGGATAAAAAGGAAAAAAATCCCAAGGGGGAGAAAGGAAGAGGCCCAAGGGGTCAGGCAAGCCTCCGCTTCTCCGTTCGTCATCGTGTCCTGTCTGTCTTGGGGATTGTGGAGAGTACTCATGATGAACATCCTATAGGCACGTCAGTGGTATTTGACATTTCTACACCGTGTGCCAGAGCTTCATCACATGTTGGGAAATGATGATCAAGCTTGGATGGAGTGTAAGCCTGGGTTGTCAGTGTCCTGGCCCTTGCTTAGGGCTGAAGGCGTGCTAGACAACGTCCCGTCATTCATTTATGACGGGGCAGGCATTGAGCACGCCAACCTGCCATCATTAGTTTTAGGCTGGATAGGGTTGCACGTTAGGCGTGCGGCACCCGCCTCAGTGTTTAATGCAGGCGGTGTCCCGTCATATCCCGGGCCAGTCACGTCTGACAGGCTCAGTCCTGGGTCATGATGGGGCGTTGACCAGATGGGGTCGATCGAGGCGAAGGGGAGGCCGGTGGGCCTGTACCCTACGTGGGTCGGGCAAGGCGGACGCCCCCGCCTATAGTGGTTCCCTCGCCCGACCCCCGCAGGGTCGGGCGAGGCGGAGAAGTTCGTCCGTTTATAGTCGTCCCACCTTCGGGGGTCGGGCGAGGCGGAGTGTGACATGTTAAGCCGCGGCTGGACCATGGCCGGGCCATAGCTGGGCCGTTGACGAGGCTTGGTTGCTTTGTGGGCTGCTTAGGGATCGGCCTTTCTTAAATTAGGAGTCTTATCCTCGTGGTTTAGACGCCCCGGATATTTATATCCAACACCGCCCCTACAAACATTTTCTGTAGTAGTGATGGCTGCTAAGGTCTCAGATGTTTTACTGCCAACTGCATGGGTTGCTTCTTCTGAAAAAAAAACATTGCAGGCCAAACAAAAAGACTTTTCATGGAAGTCATCATTAGACTTTGCGCTTTGTGAGCACTAATAACTTGAAAATTGAAGATAATTGCAGCTTACTCAAGAATAATGCGCCAAATGTATGTGATAAAAACTATCAGGTCGGGAAGAAGAACCAAGGCCAAGAGATACCAATGATTCACTACAAAGACAAACAGAGTAGGACATGAGTGGCCTATTCAAACATTGTGCTCAATGTCATTATGTGTGTATCTTCAAACATACCTCCTTAGCCTCTTAGAGTAGCCTGAATTTAACCCAACTTCCATGACTCCTATCCCTAGTATACATTTCATAAAATTAATTAGCATAGAAAATGTTGCTTTCCCAATCAACCTTTTGCTATATATTAAAATTTGTTAAATAACTCTATGCTACTGGTTGTATATTAAATTTATATATTTTTCATCAGAGCATTATAAATCACATTGTTGAACCGAAAGTCATTTCTCCGGTAGTAGTGTACTGCACAAAGCGGGAGGAAACCTGGAGCTTGTGCTTCTATAAATGGACAATTTACTACGATCAAGTGATTATTGATTGTGCCTGTAATGTTAACCATAAAAGAGTACATGTAAGTACATCTAATTTGCAATATAATTAACTTAGCCTCATACTCCATGTAACATTTTTTTATTAATAATCATGTTCTCAAAGCTAGCTCAAGTTTGTGGAGATCGAACTGGGCGCAAGATAAAAACAAAAATCTGAAACTGTGTTCTGTTTTACTGCTGCGTCATTGTTATCCTCTGAGCAATTACCTATTAGGACTTACCGTCTAAAAAACCTATGGAATCTACTAGCAGTGTCTACTAGTGTACAATAGGAGAAAATCTCCACTGTTGTGTTTAATTTGAGGTATCTATGGACTAAAACCCTAGTACAGCTTACCGAATAATTTGAGTGTGGCTCATTTGACATAGCCAATGTGCCATTCATCTATTAGTCTCCCTAAAATGCCAAGCACTCGCCAAGCCATCAAGCCTGCTTCTTGACACAGAAGAATCGGTCGCTTGGTACCTGTCTCCACGTTAGCATGGTGCAATTAACTGACTTCATGCTCAGCAAAACTTTGAGACGAATGCAGAGGCCTGGAGGTGATCTCCAGTAGCAATCTTAGCTCCAATATGTTCTTGATATGTATCTTATCGTGTTCTTTAAGCACCTCCCAATGCATCCAAGTCCCAGAGCTACCAAGTAATTTTATTGTTATTGTAGAGGTATTCTCTGCCTCTGGGTATTACTTCTACCCAGAGACAACATCCGCCATTTATCAATGAAGGGAGTTCATTATGGGCAAGCAACTGAACCGTGGAAGCCAACTACTGTATTGAACCATTTGGCAACCAAGTCACATGAGAGCTCCCAGCTCAGTATAGGTATAGATGAGCCAAATGGGAGAGCACCGATGGCAGCCAGTGCCCGGTAAACATCAAACAGAAAAACTAGATGTAAAGCAAGAATCTGGATACCCCGAAGCTACAGAGTTGGCTGCAGATCATTTGGTCCTGTTCCGATCGCCGCTACAAATGAGCATTGAGCAGAGCACTGATGGTACCCCACTGTGTTGGCTTCTACTGCAGGGCTCAGGTGTGAGCAGTATGTGTGTGTTATGCTTTGACCCAAGAATACCAGCTACATGGATGATATATGTACGTGTACTCTCTACTCGATGTGCAACTCCTGGTGCCTCCTATACCCAAGCATGTAAGCATCATATTTTGCATTTCTAGCGACCTAGCATGAAAGCATTGTAATCGAGGTACCAATAGGATCCCTACTCTGCTACTTATATCCCTAACCGCCTATAAGGCATTTAAGTAAGACCATGTGTCGTCCGTCAGTAGCAACAAATTTAATAATTAAAATTTTCCAGCCTCTATGTTATAGCATACATAGCCTTTAATTATTTTATCACCCCAATATCACTGTTGGATTTAAAGGAGAACCAAAAAAACAAAATTAAGCCTGACAAAATCTATTATTATGCTTTCATCCATAATTCGCAAATAAATCAAAGGCTACCATCTCCAGACAAGTGCTTGCCTTCACGTCTTCACCAATAGCTACTTTGTCTTCTCCTCATGCTACAAGAGTGACCAGAATCGCAGCCAGTAGGTTTTCTAAAAATAGCCTGCATAAAGGACGAGTGTTTAACGTCATCAAAAATAATATCATTTCGACAACGTCATATTGCCCAACACAGAATTACTGCCCTGTTAGAATAGTAATGGTCTCTTGATAATTAAAATTTTGAAGCCAATTCCCTAGCATGAAGGTTACTGATCTAGGTGGGGTTAAACCTGTTAGAATAATAGTGTGGAAGCAATAACCCCATGAACACAAAACCAAAACACAAGATCACACGAACGAGAACGACACCGAGGCACGATGTTATTTAACGAGGTTCGGCCATGTGCCTATATCCTCAGGGCATGACTACGGGCGCTCCTCCCCATAAACAACAGCTACAACGGCATACGGAACGCCGCCGCCCACACCAGCAGCCAAGTCGTCTCACGGTTATAGTGGTAGTCCCCTCATATTTATGGGGCCTAGGGATACAACGTCGACTCAAACTCTATCCCTAACCTATCAAATTACAACTCAAGTTTCCGTTGTAACCAAAATATACACATATTTGACATAAATCTAACAAATTCCACCACTACAAGAAATGTGTGGCTTTATGACGTATTTAGTATGACAATAGAGCATAATGTCATTATATCATTCATTTTATGACATTATGTATTAGCCATTTTGATTTTATGACAATAAAAAATCGTATGTCATAACATATGTCATATATGTACTCCAATGTCACCCAATGACAATAATTGCTATGTCATAAGGCGTATTTGTTAATGTCATAAAATATATGACAAAAGTTGTATGTCACAAATTTATTTATTAATTTTTTTTGAAACATTGGCATCCCTAATGCCATGTGGCAAAATTCCAAAAAAAAGGGCAAAATTCCAAAAAAAACGTGGAGATGGGGACTTGAACCCACGACCTCATGGTTGAGATAGCTGTGATCAAACCACTGAGCTACGCAAGCTGTTGTGGCAAATGGTGGTAACATAGTCTACTTATATATTAGCATTAGCATTGCCAGGTCATCAACCAATGCTGCCAAATTAAAAAAAAGTGCGCCACAACGTCCGCTAGCACGCCGCCAGGTCATCAACCAATGTTGCCAAATTAAAAAAAAAAGGTGCCGCACATGGGAATCGAAGACACGACCAGGCTCTGAAATACAAGCCCACAACCACAACGCTACACCAACATATGTGCTTCACACAGGTATTACCTTATATATATTTTTTATATTTTAATTCAGCGCGCAAAAAAGGGGCGCCGAAGGGGCTCGAACCCTGGTTTCCCAGGAGAGACTTGAATGACTTAACAACTACACTACGTGCATGTTAAGTGTAGTAATGATGTTTTATATATTAATATTTGTGTTTTATTTCTGAAAAAAAAAATTACGCAGGTAAGGAAGTTGGCTTCGAACCCTGGTTTGGAAGAAAGGAGCGCAGCGCCCTACCACTGCGCTACACGGTAAATGCCTTCAATAAATATCTAGTTTCCCGTGTTTAATTTGGAAGAAATAAAATACGCAAAAACTATGCCGCAGATAGGAATCGATCCTGCGACTTGGAGTTGTGACGGTGTTCGATACTGCACCTTTTTATTACTTTAGCGTCCATCCCAAAATTGGACGGAGGAGCTTCCACCAACCACGCGGAGGGGATCGTGCTGACCGCTTCGCCAATTAGGTTGCGCCACGTGTACGACAAAGAACACATAAGCATGCCTTGTCAAAGTATTTTTTCTTTTAATCCGAAATTTGAACTTGTATCAGGTATTTCCCCTTCATGGCTACTCTGAATTTGATGATTTTTTTTCCTAAAAATTTCTAAAATCATTCTCTATCAAGTTATAAAACTTATTAATGCTATTATATTGAAAAATATTCTCATGTGAGTCTGTTTGGACAAAAAATGGTATCTAGATTCAAGTTTTTGGAACACTAAATGATGTCAAATGAAAAAGTCATGAATACCAAAGATTCATAACTCATCAA